>BMAV01025970.1:422197-504865 GCA_019973955.1 Trichonephila inaurata madagascariensis
AAAACGGTGGTTTGGGGAAGCGAATCGCGTAACTTTTAATCGGCACACAATTAAGGGATTAATTATAAACTGTACAATTTGTCAAGATAAGTTTTAATACAAACCCATAAGGTCCCGGTAATTATCAAACTTGTTCTTAACTTAGTGTTGTTAAATTAATTATAAAATACTTAGTACAGACTGATATATTTATAATGTATTATATCAGTGTAAATATGTATTTTATTTTTTATTATGTCATAATGTATTTTGTTTAATTACTTACAGTAAATAAATTTTCAATATGCTCGCACCCCCTACGTAGAGTTATCATGCCCCCCATAGGGGGGTTCGCCCCACAGTTTGAGAAACGCTGTTTTAGGAAATTATTTCTATTAAATTGAATAACTTTTGAATATTTTCTTGAAACAAATTTTTCTATCAGACATATCGAATTAAATTAAATAGCTTCACATCTTGTAAAAGCACATTATAATATTTTATTTATATAATTACCTTTTACTCAAGTAAAATTTTATACCATTTTAGGGTTTACCCGATTGGTCATGATCATGAATTCGTAGGCGGCAATAGCGCTCACAAACATTTTTCAAAAGGGGAGGGGGGGTCCAGGGTCAAAAGTCTACCATTTTGGTATCGTGCTCCAATTCACCGCCCAATATATTCTTTTGATTTTGTCGATTTTCGGGAACAAAAACAATACAAAATTAATTATTGAATAAATAATTAGCATTAATTAATACAATTAATTATTAATAACAAAATTAAATTTTACGTAACATATACATAGGATTATAACCAATCGAAAAAAAATCAAGGGAAATGGGGGTGTCCGGACCCCTAGGACACTCCCTTTGTGTGCCCCACTGGTAGGCGGCGTTGTCGAGACTTGGGTTCGAATCCAGGTACTGTCGAAAGCCACGCAGAGGTATTGAAGCACGTTAAATTTGTCACGTCTTCAAGTCCTCACGTTAGGTGAGTGAATGAATGAATATGAACGTCGCACTATATATATATTCAGCTACATGAGGGCTTTTGGCGACGGACCTCGTCATTTGAACTATGGTCAAGTGACGAAGACGACACTTGAGCTGGCACAAGTCCGACACACCAGCCCCGAGTCCGTTACCTTGACCAATAGGTTACCGTTGCCCAGTCCTCCAATTGAAGGGGTATGGATGTATGGAGACTAGGATGGCACAGATCAAGTATCAACTTCGTGTCATGAGGTTACGCTCATAAAAGATCGTGAATCATTTTTTTCTTGACAACTGAATTTTTAATTTGAAAGGAAAAAAAAGTTATTTTGCATTTGCATTACCCCAAACCATTCTTAATAATTAACATCCCGATGGTTCTTTTGATGCAAATGATAATATTGTAAAAAAAAGCGAGAGATTTAACAAAACCAAAAATAATATGGATACATTTACTTTTCAAGCTAATTAAGTTTTTCTTAAAGAATTTATTTTTTCAAGGGAACGTCATTTTCTTGAAGAAAAAAAAAAGATAGAGGTATGAATAACATTTTTACTGAATTGTTCATAGATAACTAAAATCTGTTGATCTAAATACACGCAAAAATATCGTAATTATTTCACGTGAAAGAAGAAAACTTGTAAATATTTCCAGTTACAAAATCTCCTCCCTACTTTTTTGTATTTTTATTCTTCGATAAGAATATTTTAATTTGATTTTTCCAACCAATTAATTTTAATTAAAAGTTAAAAATTCTAAAGCGATAACAACTATTTTTACGATAAAACAATTTTAACTCCAAATTTAATTTCAAAATTATTCTTTACAAAAAAAAAACATTCATGTACCTAATATATCACTTTTACTTCAAGATTTGCTTTTTAAATACTTTTGGTCGATTCATTTTATTCTTTTTTTCGTAAACGCTCCATAGGAATTTACGTGCGAAAAGGATATTCCAAACGCATTAAAAAGTTGTTGTTGCCATAGTTATAATTAATGTTTAAAGAATTTATCGGAATTCGATGAAACGAAGCGTGCTTTTCCAATATCGTTCCAAGAAAATATTTTAAAGGTTTTATAATCCTTAGAATTTGCGTTCAGAGTAATGGAATTTCTGCGAAGCTTTTTAACATAATTTTAAAAGACTGGTTATCTTGCAATTTTTAATAAATTGGGATATCAAAACAAGTAAAAGATTTGATCTTATTCAAACGTAACAAATTTGAGAATTTTGTATCACGGCAAATTGCTTGAAGTAGGAAAAATAATATTTCTGTTTTTAAAAAAAAGGCGTTGCCAAACGATTCAGATAATACATCGTCTGATGTATTGAGTAAAAAATAATATATGTGCATGAATTAGTTAATAAGTAATAAGGTAGATATTTTCGATTTGAGCAATATAAGACCACATTTGTAGAAAAATATGAATAAATCGGTAAACAAAATGAGGAATGTAGCACTGATTTTACTAATTTCATCACAAACTTTTAGAGTGCATATATAAATAAAATCTGACATTCATTTTCATTTTTTTTATCATTACCACCTTCCCTACACACATTTTGATTCCCATTTAAATTAACTAATTTTAATAAATAAATAATTGTTAGTGAACTGCAGCATTTAGATTCATAATAATTCTCTTCGTTATTCTACTATATTTCACAAGATTTCAGAGCAGGGGAAATATTATCTGTCATATTTTAATTAGCTTCATTAATGCTATTGAAAGCATTTTGAGATTCCTATAAGTTTATTACAATTACCTGCTTCTTCGATTAACGTGGCCGCTGAACCGAGTGGTCATGGTCACAAATTCGTGGCCAGTTACTTCAAAGCTTGGTCTCATAGAAAAAACACCTCGTACAAGGGTTGATGCATCTCTGTCGAACTACAAATTCATCACATAGGCGGGATGTGGAAGTTTAGTAAACAGAGTGCCAACTAAGATCACCCTGTTCATTGGACGAGGTCCAACTTTAATAGCCCTCTCATTGCTTTAGAATGAGACGTTAATTAAGAATTCCTTGCTATATCTTTTATCTAATTATATCAATAATTACTTTTGTTTTGCCTCCCATCCGGTATAGTGGCAAGCAACGCCGCACCTGGATTTGAATCCCGGATCAGGCATAGAGCAGTGATTCCCAAAGTGGTCTGTATAGATCCTCAGGGGTCTATGACGACCTGCAAGGGGTCCACGTCAGCAAAAAAATAATTTGAGGGTCGATGAGGTGTAAGTGTTATTGGCTCTCATTAAACTATATCGGAACTTTAATTTTAAAAGAAAATTTAATCAAGTGGAATCCAAATTTTACTTATTTAGCAGATTCATTTACTAAATTTATTGAGGTTAATTTGCCCTTACAAGACTACAGCATAAACTTTTTTAAAACAAGAACCATTTCAGCGTTTCTTTCCAGAGTTAAACTAAAGACGAATACTGGAGGTCAGGAATTTTCTCAAATTAACCCAGACAATCTGTCAGCCCGTTTTAACCTACGTTCAACATTTAACTGCATTATATTCAGATTTTGAAACCAAATTTGAGAATTATTTGACTATAGTAATACCACAGTAGGCAATGAGTTTATATGGTCATATTGAAAAAAAAATGTCACATGACAACAGGAACTGATCGTGATATGCACCAATGAAGATTTTAAAATTTAGAAATGGATGCCAGCAATTTTGGCTTTAAGGCACAAACCTGTTATTTGTCCCGAATTATGGAATATCGTGAGGAAGTTTTTAATTATTTTTCCTAGTAAGAAGGAGTTACAGTGCAGTTGCCAATCTCCAAATAAAAAAAAAAGAAACTGGACACTACTAACAGAGATTTAAGGTTAAACCTGACAAGATTGATACTAGATGTTGAAAATTTGTTATTGTAGTTGCCAAATTCATCCCTCCCATTAAACGCAATTGCGTGTTGTTTGGTTATTTTATTTAACAGTTATTTTATATATTAACTTTTAATTTAATTAATTAGCATATGTTTTTTAAACTTTTAACTCTATACTTCATTAGTTATAAATTTAATTCTTTTAAAGTATAAGTAGTAGTAGTAGTAGTAGCGGTCAAAAAAGACATTTAAGATGATAAATTTACAAAAGTTCAATATTAATTAAGCAGGGGTCTAACCCATACCGAAAAACACGGCAAGGGGTCTATGAGACAAAAAAGTTTGGGAATTTCTGGCTTAGAGCTTTGGTCATGTGTAGTACCTCTGCGGCATGGGGACAAATCCTCTTATGAGGTTGGTGGTTGATTGATTGATTGAATATAAACGTCGCACTGTTCAGCTACACGAGGGCTTTTGGCGACGGACCACGTCATTTTGAACCATGGTCAAGTGACGTGTACGACACCTGAGCTGGCACCCCCTCTCCTAACTACCACACCACACCAACGGGAGGACGTTTCAGCTCTCGACAGATTTAACGTGCATCGCTGCCCTACACGGCGGGTCTTTATTGGCACTGGGCTCGAACTCGTGACAAGGCAAGCCACATGAGGTTGGTGGAAGGAGAAGAAAAGGAGAAGCTCCTAACTACATCAATGGTGTTTTCTCCCTCAAAATTGGGGAGGAACCGAGCCAAATCGTACTATCACCTAAATGGTGCTCAAAGCTGCGGATAACAATAGGCGTGTAGCTAATCCTTTCCCACGATGAATTTCGTGGGTCTCGAACTGACACCGTCAGATAGGTGGTATTAACAACAACAACACTTTTGTTTTAAATATATAATTCATTATTTTAACCACAGTTGAAAAGTAATTCAAAAAGCTGATCATTTAAATTCATACTTTTTTTTACCTAATATTATACTGTCAGTAATGTACAAAACAATTCCAAAAACATCAACAAATCGAAACAATCTAGGTATCTGATCGGAAATCAAATACAAGTATTTTGTCCGAAATACATTTTTTTTTTCTTTTTGATGATTTATAGTTACAACTATATATTTTTAAAAAAATACAAATACACAAATCAAAAACATTTTTATCAGAAAATCTAGCACATTATTCATTTTTTTTTTATAAAATAAATAGCTCAAGATTTTTTTTTATAAAATGGAGGTTGATTTGGTATATGGAGTTTGAATAAGAGATATAAAATACTAAACACAGGGTTAATTTGACAACGATAGGAAAATCACCAATAGGAAAAAAATATATACGAAATACCAGCTTCCAGACAAGGATATAGTAATAATAAATAAAAACACATTTCGACATTTATATTGTTAGCGTTACTTTCAAACATTTTCTATAAATATTTACCCATTTTTGTAATTTTGTGAAACGAGATGAAAGAAACAGTAAATAGTCACAGGCAAACATTGAAGACAATGTTTTGTGCAATATTTACAAATATAAAATTAATCCCAAATTGGTCTTCGAAGATAAGCTAAATATTTTTTACTCCAAACGTAACAAACAAAAGGACCCGAAATTCATTAAATTTTGAAACATAAAACATCGAAAGCAATCTAATAATTTTTCCAAATCGAAACCCAAAACATATTTGAATTTTATAAACAAAGATTTCTTTGAATATTAATAATTAATATAAAATAAAAATTTCCGATCCTGAATCAAAGCCAAGATAATATTGGAAGTAACCCAATACGGTCGCCAAAACCCTTTCACATGCTGAAGAAATAACAATCCATAAGGCAAACAATGATAAAACTATAAGACGTCATTTTCTCACCAACGTCTCCCTTTTTTTTTTTCGTGTTGCCATCTCAATTATTCAAAAACTTTAATCTGCGTTAGTTAATTGATCGGATTATTGAGTATAACTCGAGATTTAATTTGTCTTTTTCGCCATCACCCCCCTTCCTTTCACCGTCGCTCCTGCATCTTTTCCGTTTAGTTTTTTTTTTTTTTTTTTTTTCGCACTTAGTTTCCGACCAAGCTCCATCCGACTAACGCTATTTATCTTTCAGTTCCCATCTGATGTAGGAGAAAAAATTAACTGGGTAAAATAAGAAGAAAAAACATATTCGAATAAATACCAGATTTATTTTCTTTTCGTTGTTAAAAACTGTCGGAAAAAAAATTATTCTTCAGCATCGCAAGAGTTTTTTTTTTTTTTTAAATTAAAAGATGGAAGAGAAAAAAAAAAGAAAATAGAATTCGATGTTTTTTTAATGATTTCTTCTTTTTTTATACTATTTAGGGAGATTTTTTTAAAAAAGAATTAATAGAAGGTTTTTAAAATATGAGTTGGAAGATATTTTTCGTCTTATATTTCCGTAAGTTGCTTTTATTCAATTCTTTTATTAATTCGCTCAGACATATTTTGTAAGAATGCATTCGTGAAAGAAAAAAAAAATTGTCGTGCACATTTTTTCCCCCGTCATTTATTAAAAGAGGGGAAAAGAGAATTTAGAACATTTTTCTCTTGTACAAGAATGTATTATAATTAAAAATATTTTTAAAATGAGTATGATGTGGTAACATTTAAAAGGTGATGAAGAATAATTTTTTATAGAAATGAGCATAAACATTTTAAATAACATTTTATGAACTATTAAAAACAACTGTACAAAAATTTACAAAACGTTTAGGTTTTAAAAAATGTGTCTGTAAGACTACAACACGGAACTTGCAAATGTTTCAATTCTTTCATTAATTTTTATGAAAAATTTAGCAAGAATGTAACATTTACTGCTAATTTATTACAACAGAAAAATTATGAAAGTTTTCTTAATATTTAATTAATGTATGCTTTATATTCTTAATTTTTCTTGATATTAATAAAAGAAAAAGCTTTACAAAGTAGCAATGAGGATTCTTTGCTTAATTTTTAGTTACATGTTTTTTTCGGTCTTGAACAGTCTTAATAATCTAAAGAAAGAGAGCACCGTATATTTGCGAGTATAAGCCAATCTATGTATAAGCCAAGAGGGCATTTTTTCATCCAAAACTTGTGACGGGCTTTCATTGCGATTTCCATTAATATCCTCTTGGGGCTCTTTGGGGCCAGAATGGCAATTCTTTCCAACCAACTCCAGAAGAACGTGAGAATGCAAATTAGGAATCCTATTAAATAGTTGAAGTTTAGTGTTCATGGGGTGGCTATGTGAAGTTGCTATGTGAGATCTATGTGTACGATTAAGCGCAATTAAGTTAAAGTTAGAGGAAATTACTAGGTCAAGGATTAACCTACCCATATCTGGGTATTCAAGACAAAGGTGGATACCATTCCACAAGGATTAAAGCCACGTCAGTACGACCAAGGGAGTAGCTGTTACCTAGGATTTAGCGGTAAGCGTCTTCAATTAAGATATAAGGAAACTACGTGTATTAAGGAGTTTAACAGTAATCTGTAAAGTTAGATATAGTGGTCAATTACGCGATTATTTGGTAATACGAACTGTGTCTTCTCACTCCAGATCCGCTTTCTATAATTATTATTATCATTGTGCATAGTGATTAAGTTAAGATCTTAATAAACATATATTAAAATGAATTATATGTCTAGTTCTTCATTATTTCCTACAGATACAGGTCGCGTTGATGAAGTAGAAATGGGGCACCCTTGGGCACATGCCTCACAAACTTAACTAAAATTCGAAACCCGTATTTAAGCTTCGTTGAAAAAAAGTTCCTGCAATTTCCTAATTTGTTGCCATGAGTACGAAAAAGTTGCCAAGTGGGTAAAACGATGAATATTTTCCAATGAAGTTGCTGTTAAATAGAACGCCATTGACGATAAACTTCTGATAGTTCTTATTTTCAGTTGATGTCTTTCTTACAACAAACTTATCATGTACAATTTCTGTGCTCATAATAATTTATACGCCATTTTTTTTTAAATTAGCGGAAGAGAAATTCGTACACGGCCCGTGATCGTCGCCTATGCTTCATATCTGGAAGAAAAACCTCACTACATAATTATATGCATTGAAATACACCAGGTGAGAAAAAATATTTTTACGAACTATTTGGAAACTCGGATTCTGACTTTCTAGGGTTTAAGGGATTTTTCTTCCCCTTTACAATACAGTTCTATTCAAAATACCCGAACGGAAAATGTGCGGAAGAACCCGTTACAACGCAAATATTGATTCTATTTTTTTTTATCTTTAAAAATGACACAATTATTATTTTTAATTGAAAAATTAATAAAACTTCGAGAAAAAGTTTTTTTTAAACAAATAAACAGAAAAGTATTCCATCAAATCCTTCAATACTGAATCAATATACAAGAAAACACTGAGTCTCGAAAATCCCCTTCTATGACATTCCTTTCGCTTGAAATTTTTCTTTCACTCCTAAAAAGCTTCGTAATATATTTTGTATTTATTATTACTTGTTTCATACAGTTGCTATTGGACATTTTTCGTTCGTATGCATTGCATTTCAATGGTAGTTTTCATTTCATGACAGCTTCTTGTTTTATGAAATTGTTTTTTAAAAGTAAATTTGTTTTTAATTTAGATTTATGAGCTTCTCCAATGTATATTTGGTTTTTTAGTTGTTGAAAAAGATAGGTTTTCAGTAATTTACAGGTTAGAGGTGAAAAAAAAGATATGAAAGAAAGGTTTGTAAATACAATAGCATTAAAAGGATTTTGTGTTAAAATTAACGCAAACGCTTACATAACATTTTTAAATAAAACAAATGTGCGTTTCATACAATGAATTTTAAAATAATCTTCCTTTTTAGTAGAAATACTCAGGAAGAATAGAACAATGAGTTTGAACAATGAAATGAATTGGTAACGTGTAGCTTCTAAAATACAGGAGAATGGTATTTTTAATGTTTTAAGAAAAAATTTTCGTGTTTGATGTGAGCGATGATGAAATTCTACGAATGTATTTCATTCTAAGAATTTCACATTATATTTTTTTCATGTAGTTTTATTTAAAATTAGATTATGTAGTTCCAAAAATAAATATTTGAAAAGATAGTTACCTTATTCAAATATTTTCTAAAATTTAATTTTGATAATTGTTTGCTGTAAATATTTCTGTTTTGTACTATGGACAAATAATCTTTTTTTTACAATTGTAAGTACTTGTAAATCTTATATAACTACTTTTTAAAAAAATCTTATTAAGCAGTTTAAGTGAAAAAATTCGAAAATGAACATTATAAGTTAATTTTTTTCACTAAATGTTTGTTAAAATATATTTTTCTTCAATTCAATTTCGTTTTTATAAATTTAATCATTTATGATCCAGATTAATATTCAATTTTAATACTGTATCTTACCGCTCTTGATATAATAACTATAAGCCCTCTTCTCATACTAACTGCTGCAGACCTTGTTATAATAACACACACACACAATAACTGACTGTACACACCACCAGAAGCGCCCTCTAGTGACCACCCATCTTCAGTAGAGGTTAGATAAGGAGAGAATGTGGTCACTGGGGAAAAAACATCTAAGCTTTTCGCACATTATTATTATATTTTTTTGTCAACGATATGTGTATTGTTTTTATGCAACCCAAATTAATAAATAATTGTTGCACTTGAGGAGGTTTCATAGAATCCATACCCGAAATTTACCATTTTTAATTTAGTCTTTAACATCTACCGCTCTACAGCAGTGCTCCTCAACCTTTTTATCTCCGCGGACCGGTCAACGTTTGATAATTTTACCGCGGCCCACTGAAGGAGGGGACATTGATTGTCTATATTTAAATTATTCTTATTTAATAATTTTAGTTTAATTGTATTCAAATAGGCCTTCAGAATATAAAATACAGTTACACCAAGAAATTAATATTAAGTTATTTAACATGGTGTATGAAATGATTACCATAAAACCCTAGAGAAATACACCACAGTATATAAAATGAAAACAATTTAATATTCCTTGTGCGGACCGGCACTATTTGGTCCATGGAGCAGTACCGGTCCGCGGACCGGGGGTTGCGGATCACTGCTCTACGGTACTGATAATAAATATAATGAAACGATTAGTTATGCATTAAATAATTGTATTAAAATCTATAGTATGTGCATCTAGCTATAATGCATAAAAATATTCATTATTACTCATATAATAAAATCTTACTAAAAGAAATCAGTCATCTGCATCTCACCTCCTGTTATTTTGGTCACTAACTCTCACAAAATTACTCTTAAATAATTCAGAAAACCATTTAGATGCATTAAGGGGTGGAGGGACATCATCCTCCAAAAGATAACCCACCTCCCAATCTATCCCTTAACCTAGAGAATAACATTCCATCATCAACTCGCCAGTTTTTTCCCTAAACATACACTCGAGAAGGAAAAAAACTATATATTATCCCTCTCCGAAAAATACGACCACAATAAGCAAACGCTTTTTATTCGTTCACCGATGATAATTATCCCTCCACTAAATTACACATTCAATCGTCCTACTGCGCCTATTACACTTTTACGTGACCGAATTAACGAAACACCAGGAGTGCACTTATAGGCAAAAATTATTTCCTTGGAACCAAGATACAGGGCATTAAATGTCTTCTCGGAAGTAGAGGCCGGGGCTATACACAATCCTGGGGTTATTTGAATGTTTTCTGGGATATCTTCAGCAGCAAGGGTTACTGTGTGTACACACACGCTTTTTTTTTATTTCAGTAAAGGTTTTAATAGCCTTCTTGTTATTAATAATTCCTAGCTTTTGCGTTAGGTTGGTTTTAAGGTTATGACGTAATGGCGCGGAAAGTTGGTGTCATTTAAGCATCGAAAGCGGCGCCTGGCGACTTTTTACGGTTCCTGGTGGCGAGGTTTTTTGAAGGTACTTAAACGTAACGCAGGCTTATCTCTGGATAATTTGTGCGTGCTTTTTTTTTTCTACTGCATTCTCTCTCTCTCTCTCTGTCTTCCTTTGATACTGAAGGAAAGATGGAGAGAGTAAAAAGCATTTGAGATTAATTGATTATGAAATTGCATCCACCTTTTTTTTAAATGAGAAAACTTATTTCCAATTGGATATTGAGATTTTTGTTGATTTTAGACCTTGTTTCTATTAAGTGAGAAAAAAAAAATTCTCCTTGCAAGTATATAATAAAAATTTCTAGCAATAGATGTCTTAAAAATGAGTTAAAATTCGAGGAACTAAAACTATAAAATGGTTACCACGGTGTTTTTGTAACATTAAGAACAAACAACAGTAAATTTTAAATGCTAAATATACTAATAAACATGATTTCTTTCTTGTAGCAGCATTTCGCCTGGTATTTTGGGTTAACATACTAACGTTGCACAGAGAAATGTTTGGATAGATTTACTTAATATCAAAGCCGTAGCCCCAGACAATTAAATATACATGGTATAACAAAAAAACAAAAAAAACAAAAAAAAAAAACGAGATTAAGTGTGTAGCTTTAAAAAAGAGTGGAATTGGCAATAACTGTTTTTATGACGTCACCCCACACACCTCTTATATTCATGTGACCAGTTTCGCCTTAATCGATTACGCCAGTTGGGAGAACTGTGTCATTGAGTGAACACGTGCAGCTGCATTCTGCCTGAAAAATGGCGAATCAAAATCAAGTTTCTAGTGAAACTTAAGAAATTAGCCACGAAAACATCTCAAACATTAACCGAGTCTTATGGCAATTAAACTTTGTCTCGTGTACATGTGTTTGAGTGGTATAAACGATTTTCAGGTTTAAGAGATAGTGTGGAAGATGAACGTGCTGGGAGCCCAAGGTAAGAGATTACATTTAAAAATGTAGCCAAAATTCGTAATATGAGTGGGTCCCCGCTCACATCAATGGTCAGAGTGTTAATCAACACTACTCCATTGAAGTACTAAAAGGACTTTGTCAAACAATTAGGAACAAAAGGCCAGAGTGAGTGAGTGAATATTAACGTCGCACTGTTCAGCTACACGAGGGCTTTTGGCGACAGACCACGTAATTTTGAACCATGGTCAAGTGACGTGGACGACACCTGAGCTGGCACCCCCCTCTCCTAACTACCACACCTCACCAACACAAAAGGCCAGAACTGGGGAGTAATGGATGGCTGTTGCACCGAGACAATACACCCGCTCATGCAGTCCTATTTGTTAAGCAGTTTCTGACCAACAAAAATACTACTTTGATGGATAATCCTCCCTATTCACCTGATTTGGCATTATGAAACTTTTTTTTTATTTCCTATCTTGCAGAAAGGAAACCCATTTTACCTCAGTTGAAGAAGTTCAGGCTGAAACGGAGAATCTCCTGAATGATCTTCCAAAAACCTCGTTACCGAGTGCAGAAGTGTGTAAATGCTGAAGGGAACTATTTTCAAGGTGATACTGTCACGAATAATTGATTCTGTACGTACAATGAGTTATTGGAACAGTCTCAGTTGTTTGTTTTTTTCCTTTTCTTTTTTCCCTTTTTTTTTAGTCACACCTTGTACTATTCAACAGAATTACGAGAAATGTAATGCAATAAATAAAATTACAGAAGTTCAAGAAAAAAAAAAACCAAGTATTTATGATCCACAAGCGCAAAAAAACATTCTAAAATATTTATTTTTAGTTTCTTAGATACTATATTTATTTCGTCTCAGCGATGTTTTCTTATTTACAATAAGTTATAGCTAGGAAATATGCACAACTTACACAAGATTTTAACCGTAATGGCATCCACTAAAAATATGCCAACTGTTTTTTGTTTTTTTTTAGTAGAAAGCATATAGTATCTAAAATACAGATCAATATATGATGCAATACAGATGAAAGGTCAGATAAAGCTGATGGCCGGTTGAATCAGATACGATTAAGAGAACATACATTAAAGAATATTTTTATTGAATATTCTAGTGGCAAAACTTGCTGTAAATATCTTTAATTAGAAGATATTTTGCTACCAGTGTGAATTTCTGTGCTCTATACCACATATTTTTAATTGAAAATTAACCTTATTAGAAACAGAAAATATATTCTACCTATGTATCAATTATTCAGCATATAAATGCGTAACTCTTTTTGGGGGGCTTCTTTTTATTAATAGATGTCCATTTTTTTATATTTTAATCCTTCGATACTTACAAAAAAAAAATGAAATCCAAGCAGAAAGCTCAGTGGGAACACTACTTTTTAAAACATCAGTACCTTAATTTATCAAGTAAAAATCGAAACATTCCTTCATGTAGAAAGATTCCTTTGAATGGGTTAGATGAAACACTTTTATAGCCAATTATGGCCTTTGTATCAGTGAAACTTTGTGCAATCAAATATCTTCTGAGAAATTATAATTCATTATACAAGTGTATGCATAAAAGTTTTGTTTGCTATTATATTTTTAATCCACTTTCCTCTGTTCAGGCTTCGTAAGGTAAAAATCAAAGTTCAATTTTAAACTGTGTTAAATTTCCAAGAGCAATGCAATGATAATTAAAAATGCTTATAATTAAAAATCGACTTAAGTGAGAAAATAAAGATCCATAACCGTATATATAGTAGGTCTTCCGTATAAAAATTTCTCACTTATTTTACGTACCCGTGTAGCGTGGTACGAGAGTTCTCAACATTACGATATAATGATATATTTACCCACCTTTGAAGTTTTTTTCACTGAAATATCTCTGTATTTTGGAAGCATGATTGATCGATTAATTTTGAATATTTATCAATTTAAAAATCTAAAAACGTACTTTGCTTCATCACATTTGTGAAAAAAAGAGAAGTAACTGATTATTTTAAATTGATTGAATTTCATCAGAAAAACTCCCGCTACGCCTTGGTGATTTAGTGAAAATGTATTTGTTTGTTTTTTCATTTATAAAACCTCATTTCGAAATGACAATTGTCAACACATTTGCTTAATTGAAAACAACTAACTTCAATCACTACTTTATTCAATTTTTTTACAAAAAAAAAATTGAATTAAATTAAATAATTATCAGTGCTCAATGTACCAGATTGATGAATCAAACAATTACAGAAATTAATTTCGGGGAAAAAAACTGTGCACTTTTAATTAATACTTCCGCTTATGTCTGTTCGAAATTCTTTGGAAACAATTACGAAGTAATTGAAGGACAATGATTCGAGACCAAACAATATTCTAACATAAAAAAAAATATATATATTTAAAAAGAATTTTTTTTTTTTGTTATGCTTTGTTTAGGCTTCTTTGTAACATTTCAGTAATTAGGTCAATTTTTTTTTGTAAATTAATCAGAATTCAAGACGAAGTTCACGGAATGACCTCAATTCATTTATTACTTCTTGATTTTATAAATTTCAAAATTAAACTTACACTACTATTGTAGTTTAATTTGTCGTGGAAAAAAATTCCTTTTGAAAAGAAAACAAAATGAGATATCAGACATTAACTTTAAACACAATAGGTATTCTTTTATTTTAAACGCTAGAATAGTATCAACATTTTTTTTTTTTTTTGACTTTCTTAAATTATATATGATAATTTTAAAATTTAAATTTAATCAATCATGAGTATCTTACTAAGTTAATCTGTTAACTTGTGATTAAATCTCGAAATATTTTTTAAATTATTGCTAAGAACGTAATGCAAAAAAGAGATGTTTTTAGTAAAAAAAAGCTAGATAAATAAAGCAATTATTTTAAAAAGAATTTTTTTCTAAAAATGAATGATCAATTCCACAAATAAACTATAATTTTCGGTGAAAACTAATACCAGTTTCTTGTTCAATTCCTTCTATTAAAATTAACATACACTTCTCGATATCTAAATAAAAATGATAATATATTTTGTTTTGGAATTAATCTAAACAATGATTATCTCCTACCAAGAATTAAGTTATGTTTTTTTCTGAAATTGATTGGAACAGATTGAAAGAAAAACTGAATTTCAAACGATTATTGCTAATAGGAATATAAGATAACTTCAATAAAAAAAATAAATTTCTTAACTTATTATGCAGTAAATGTGTATATTGCAAAAAAATTTAACGAAATCTCTTCGATTTTAAATGACTCACTGTGTAAAAATATCGCTCTAATTCAGTTAAAACTCAAAATAACATTTTTCACTTTGATTTCTTTGAATCGTTATTATCAAATTTTAAACCTAGCATAACATTCAATTCATTATGTTTGAGATCATTTTTTCCACTTTATCATTAAAACGACTTATTGATGAATTAATCTAGGGGTCTCAGGGGTGTTGACTTTCTCTAAAGGACTGAAAATATAAACAATATTCAAAAATATAAATAACTCTTTGAAATTAAAGTTAAATAATTCAAATATTTTACACAGTATTTATAAAGGAATGGGACTTCAGAAAACTGTAAAATGTTTAAAATATAACCATAATTTTAAAAATTATAGCCATACGAAAAAAAGAAACATTTCTATAAGAAATATTAATTAAGTTTTACGTTGCGCGTGCTATTTTTTAAAATAGTAGCTTTAATTAATAGCTATAAGTTTATTTATACGGTTAAATGTATCCTTATAATACTGCAGTATTTTATATAAGTAGATTAATAAATTATATTTTTAAAACATAAAAAAATATACATTTTCAAATTTTTTTTTTAAAAATTTCAATATTTTTCAAATATTTTGAAACACAAAAGATATATTATTCTTAAATGATGTACGGTTTAAAGAGCATGATTCATTTTATATTTCTCTAAAGTTTTATACATCAGAGGCTACTATTTTAGAAAATAGCGTGCGCAACGCAAAAATAACTTAATATTTATTACAGAATTATTTCTTATTTTCATATGCTTATAATTTTTTAAATTTTGATTATATTTCAAACATTTTGTATTTTTTGAAGCCATAATCTTTAGTAAATAATGTGTACAAGGCTCTAATTATTTAATTTAAAAGAATTATACCTGTTTTTAAATTGTTTATATTTTCATACCTCGAGACAAAATTAACACCCCTGAGACCCTTTTAATTCCTTGAAAATATGTCTACAAACGGTTTTTATATATTGCAACTACTCTACAGACAAGTCTTCTGTGACACTAAGGTTCGATCGAACTCATTAAAAGCCGACAACTCCATGAGCATGACCACTAGAATTCCGTAGCCACCAGAGTGTCTTGAAACCACAGATCTAAGCAACCGAAAGTCTTACCATATAAACATAAACATATACGTTTTACTCGTATATCATACTTATCCTACATTTACGCGAGCATACTAGAGGAAATAAAATATAGTTTAAAAAAACTAAAAAAAGTGAATCGAACCAAAAAGTAAAAAACAATTCTACGTATTGTTACATATTAATAAAAAAATAAAATGATTAACAAGAAAATTAGTGCCATTGGGGTAAAAGCGTGGGGTGCTTGCTCTACATCAATTATTATAATTTGTTACTGATCAGGAGAATGGAACAAAATTATTAAATTATTGTATTGTCATCGGTCCTGGACAAGTAAGCAAAATTTCGAATTAATCTGACCTTTAAAAGAAGGTAAAAATTGAGTTCAAAGATTTCGTTACATACAAGTGAAGCTTATAAAAGGGTGTTTAAAATATTCCAAAATCGGGATCTATTCGTGAACATTAAACGAAGACAGCTTTAAAATCAGTTTCATAAATCGGATTAATTTCTCATTATATAAGGTGACCAACCATTCCCCTTTAGCGAGGTCAGTCCTCCTTTTATAGGTCCTATCCTTCCTCGAAAAGTGTCTTCCTATTTGTCCTCCTTTTCAATATTTTAAAACTGATCTGTTAATCTCTGTATTCAGAGATGAACCAAACATGTTTCTAATATGTCGAAAAATAGCCTGAAACAAATATCACTGGAAATAACAGCTTTCAATGGTGTTTTTTGACTTTCATTGCAAGTAAATTGGGCAGATATAGAAAACAGTGTTGATTTTTTATAAAAAGAAATGCCTGATATTAAAATAGTTGACAATGGTCTGCTTGAAAAAATTGGAAGACTGAATGTGTATTTAAATTATAACAAACTGGAACAATTGGGGTGAAAATCAACATGCTGAAATTGATAAAAGATGGGTGGAAATATTTAACCATTTCAAAAATGAACACATTCTATATTAAAATTTAGTTATTCTTTTTGAATTTGAATTTCTTTAACTAATTTCACCAGTTGAAAGATTCTTATTAGTTGGTAATTTATGGACAAGTGAGAAATCAAAATTGGATGTGGATATTTCAGCTGCAGTACTTACAGTAAGTATGAAGGATATATTTTACTCCAAAATTTCCGATAAATTAAAAAATAATATATTGACAAACAAAAAAATTCATTCAATGAGAAAATACTCGTTTAACTAAATAATTAAAAGGGATGTAAGCATAATTAGCGTATTTTTGTTTGAATTAATGAAATGTTTCATATATTTACGTTGTAACATTTTCTTAAATTTTTCGTCCTCCTTTTCATTGTAAAAAAACTGGTCTCCTTATCATTATACCTAAAACTCAAAGCTAATAAAATGTTATAAAACACTGTTGAACATTTTAAACCTCAAGTTTACCTTAATTATATTAGCCAAAACTTCAAAAAAGAAAAAAACGAAGTAGTAGTTTTTTTTTCCGCAGGAGACAGAAATGGTGATAAATATTTTTTCCCCTTATCTACAAATTCATTTCGATCGTTAACAGGTAAAACCAATTTAACGCTTTTTAAAAGAGAAAAAAAAGAGAGGAGAAAAAAAAGAGAAAAAAAAATATCCCACATCCGTCCTTAATATTTGTGGGCTCTTTCAATATTTTTGTAACAAGTTTTTGCTCCCTCATTAGGCCATTCCAGAAATCATCCTTCAGGCTTTAACTGGAAAAGATTTGTTTTGCTGCGGTCAATTCATCATCTACGGTCTGGGGATAAACTATTATGCTGTCAGTGGAGAGACAGATAACTAATGAAAGGAGTTTTCAAAATGATGGCTGAATGTTTATTTATTCTGGGATCTCCAAAAATGATAATTATTAATCTAGGTCATCGAGGACATGTTCTTTGTGATTCCTAATTTGATTCAGCCAGCCGCTGTGCGTGCCTTGTTATACAACTTTCAAGCTCGAGTGGAGCAACTTTCTACTCAATGGATGTCACCGTTTTGGTGGATTAAAAAATAATCCCGATAATTTATTCTAAATATTTATTTTTAAAAAAATTTACATTTTTTTTTAAAGATTGATACGCGCGCGTTTTTATTCAGTTAATAATAATTTTATACATAAAATAATACAACTACATACGCTATTCCTTAATTTTATTTTATGGATGTGTCACGAGATTGGAAGTTTATCTTACTGTTCAATTTGTTTGGTTTAACTTGTTTCTGGAGAGCTCTACATCATAAATAATATACCCGATTTTAAAACAAAAGCATGTGAAGACATGGGAGGGTGTGTACATTAACGTAGCAGTATAAAGTAACACGAGAGCTATTGGCGACGTACATCTTAATTTTGAACCACGGTCAAATAATGAGGAAGACATTTAAGCTCACCCCTCTCCTAACTTCTACACCATGGCAACGTATGGACTTTCAGCCACTACAAGGAGTGTCTTCAGTGGCACTAGGGCTCGAACTCATTTCACGCTGGCCGCGAGTTCGTGACCATGACGACTAGGCTACCACGGCAACACAAAAACATTGGAATCTAGGCTTTTTTAGAAAGGGAATATTCACCTAATAGTGATAAAAAAATCTACACTCCTTACATCAATCTCCAATTAAAAAATGTAAATTTTAATTCAATTTAAATATAAATATTGTTAAGACAAATCATTTGATTTTTTTGCTCCACACGATCATATATATATATATATATATATATATGCATTTACCTGTATGCATATGTTATATAGAATATAACTTAAAATTATTTTTATTTTAAGGGTACAATTAAAAAAAGTTACGAGATCGCTGGAATAAGCAACCACACTCGCGCAACGCGTACAAACAATTCGTATCAACAAATATGAACTACAAAATCCGTTTACAAATTTTAAATTGTATTCCTTGTGAAACGAAAATAATTTTATGCATTTTGAAAATATATTAGTGCTCTTCCTTTTAAATAATATTCAAATCTCGCTGAAATATCTGTCTTTTCTGTTTATTTCAGAAATTTAAACTTATAATTTTTGGAAAGGAGTATCAAAATTCTTCTTACTCGTGCGATAAATAGAATTAGTCCTTTATTTAATTGAGAATGTAACCAAATTTTCCAAATAAGTATCATTTTAAGTAAATAATAGTACCTAGCAAAACGCATCTTTTTTAAAAAAAAAAGAAAGAAAGGAAAATCGAACAAGACAAAATCCGAAATTCCCGGAACTTATCTTTCAGGAGAGTCCTTCTCTTTGACTGAAGAGTAACCTGTGCAAACAAACCTTCTCGAAATTTAACCCTCTTAAAACAAGCTACCTTCATTACTTTGATTAAGAATGCTCAAATTAATTTTCTTTTTTTTCTCTTTCTTTATATTTTCTTTAATAATTTTTTTTTTTTTTAATTCAAGCTCGTCGAGATTTAAATTTTTTTTCGTCACTGGGAGGAAGGAAAAAAAAACTTTTCCATCCTTCGTTCCATCACTATCCGCATCCCTCCCAACATTCTATTTTTAACTTCTTATGTTATGAGAGATTTAATTTTTTGAAAAGATTTTTCGGGGGTTTTCTTTTTTTTTGTTCTTTTTTTTCAATTATTATTGTTATTATTATTATTATATCGCTGAGGAGTAATTTTACATCATTAATTCTTTCTGCCGACCCTACGATTATTATTATTATTTTTATTTTTCTCAGCCATCCCCCCCCCCCCCCCTCCTTCTGCAACTTGCCTCTTTTCACTCTACTTCATCCTTTATTATTTTTCGCCCTCCTTTTTTTTTCCAAAATCGTGCCCACTTTTAATTGAAATTCGAGAAATGGTGGGTAAGGGGGTGGACTGAAGAGGAAAGGGAACACGGGGGTGACTCGGAGGAATCCGTTGCTGCTGGGCGTAAATGGTAAAGGGGGGATGAGAAGAGGAAGAGAAGGAGAGGATACAAATATGACAAAATGCGGACTGACTCGGAATTCCATGTTTTTGTGTTTTTTAATTTCGTTGCCGGTTGATAACGCGGTTCTCCCCAGAAATTCCTTTTGGCAAGCAACTATTTCTGCCACCCTCTTTTCTTCTATTCCTTTATTATTACCTTTTTTTTTAGTTATTTTTGCTAGTTTTTATCGTCTGCCTTCTGTCAAAGTTGGGGACAATCTGTGCCCTGGAAAAGTCCTCCAAAAATAAAGAACAACAAACGGGAATTCAAAATAGAAGAGCAAAAGAAGAAGGGAGGGGGTGTAAAGTATTTGGAATAAGGAAAGAGAGAGAGAAAAAAATCGTTTTATTCGCTTTGTCAACTATAAGTGCGTCATTAGGCCTTCCTGTGGAATGCTACGAACTTCAAGAAGAGACTCATCTGTATGGTTTTTTGCGCAGCCGCGTATGAGCAAATAAGCGCTACTCACGGGGGGGGGGGGAGTTGAAGGATACGTTGAAGTTTCTTTTCAGGTGTTTACATGAAAATGAGCAGTTATTCACTGTAAAAGTGCTAAATGACACGACTTAAAGTAATAATCCGAAATGACAGCGGTTCTTCTTAAGTACTTTTGAGTGACGCTAACTCCTTTGTAATAAACATGTCTCGCAATTATGAGGCGACAGACTTTGCATCATGAAGCATTTAAAATTACATGATTTGCTCTGCAACAAGCATTGAAAAACTTAATGAAAGGAAATATGAGACATTCTCTTTCCAAATGTGAAATATTTTGGTTCCCTCAAAAGTAGTTTCGTAATTATCATGGGTAGGATACCTGTTATATGACACGTAAGATAATTGTGTGGCGTGATAAAAATAAAGGCAGATTTCTGAAGACTGAAATAAGACAGCAGAATAAGTTAAATTAAAAAAAGCCATCAATTCGAAAGAGATTTCTTTTTCTTTTTTTGAAGATTAAATATAAAAAATTAAATAATGAAATTTCAAATGGAAATTATCAGTTTTATATATACGTTTCATGATAGAGCGAAAATCAATCAAGATTTATAAGCATATATTTTTTTTTTCCAATTTAGTACTTTTTTTTAAACTAAGATAGTGATACTTCGATACAATAAATTTTTAAACATATATTTGATTACTTAATTGCATAAGTTTTTTTTTTAAAAAAATAAATAATATTTGAATGTTTTTACATGCTTAAATTTCAAGAACAATATATGAGAAAGAGGACCAAAGTTTTAAAGTAACGGATTACGTACAAAACCGTGATTTTGCGAAACCTATAAACTAATTTGATATTTCATGTCAATTGAATTAGAGCATACGCATAAAATTGTTTTAAGAATATTATTACAAGAAAAAATAATATTTAAATGCAAATTTTTTGGTAAAAACTGAAGGATGACATATTTTCAAAACACACTCTCCTTCAATAATTTTTTTTTTCAATAATAATAGTATTTTGCTTATATATAGCATCTCCACAGAGCCTGAAGTAGGATTTTTAAGATCTATTATTTGGGAGAGGAGTTATTCAGATTTTAGTGTATGAAAAAAAGAGAAAGTTTAACACAAACCACCTGTTATTATTTCCATTGAAATTAACTCTGAAACTGATGTAATTTTTTTTCAAAAGCGTTTAGCTCAATTTCTATAGAGAAGTATTGGCTATATATAAACAAAATAGTTTTTACTATCAAAGTAATTTTCATCAAAGGAAAATTCTTTTAAAATGTCATTCTTTTTGCCAAAAAATTACATTTAAACACTATTTTTATTGTTAAAATATTCTTAAGAGAATTCTATATGTATGTTCTAATTCAACTGACATGAAATATCGAATAAATTATTCATTTTTCGCTTTTTCAAAGTATAATCAGCCGAGTCTAATCAGTGGCCTTAAAATGTTAGTTCCCTCTCTCATATAGTTTTCTTGGAATTTAAGAGCGCAAACGAATTCAAATATTATTTATTTTTAAAATATGTATGTAATTAAATACTAAAATGTATGTTTTAAATATTATTGCATAACTAAAATGTTTCACAATATCTGTATCTTAACTCTTTTTTTAATATCCAAAATAGAAAGAAATATTTGTTAAAAAATTCTACTTGATTTTCGTACTATCATGAAAAAAACAAAAGTGATTATTTCCGATTTAAATTTTATTATTTAACAAAACAGAACACGCTATTTTTATATACATTCGATTCTATTCATAACACTTTAATTAAATAGCTTTTCTAATGGCTTTCAATTTAAAACTTAAATAAATATTTCTATTAAAATATTAGTTAACATAATTAAATTAATATCGATTAGTGCATCTTTCATTCCATGAAAATTGAATTGCAATTAACTAAATGAAATAATAATTCCATAGTAAATGATAGCTACAAAGCAAAACGAAAGATAATATATGCATAATTAGGTATTAATTCTGAAAACTTATTGTACCCTTGTTTGAATTCCTATAAAAATATTCCCTCTTTTATACTTGCAAGAGAAACTACAGAATCTCATGTACACATTTTAGTATAAAATCTATAATTGAATTAGAATTTAATTCAATTAGATCACCATTTAAATATTAAATATAGAAAGAGCATACATATAGCTTTTAAAATATTGTAAATTCATTGCTAATTCATGGGGAATGCGTATAAATTACATAAAACATGGAGTAATTGTAGAAGAATTATTGAGAAAAGATTTTCTGAGAAATAAATTGAAAAGCAACCTAAAAAAATATACACTATGAAAAATTAGGTGTTCACAAGCAAAATAGTTAATTCAGATAAAAAATCTTTTTTAAAACTTAAAAAATAAATTAAAGAAAATGTTGAATTTTGTAGGAAAAAGAAAAGAAAACTAAATTTGAAGAAAAAATTCTTATTTTTAAAACATTTATCCGAACAGACGACATTTCAAAACAAAAAATCAATGTATTTGAAAACATTATTTTCTCAATTATACGAAGAATTATTTAAAGAAACTTATTAACTAGGTTTTCAAAGGAATACTTGATTTGCTTTGAACTTAAAATTATTCACGAACTAATTAAATTACCCTAGATATCGAAAAGTCCAGGAAAAATATCTCCTTTAAAAAATCGAGAAAAGCAAATTATTATGTGGTATTTATTCATACATTTATAGATGATATACACCTATAGAAAAACCCTTTTATAAACGTAAATTTTATAACTTAAATTTTTGAAGATAGCAATACCTTAGAAATGCCTTTTTGTAAAAATTAAAAGGTTCTAAAACCCATTTGCGTAAACGGTTATAAAGTTACAAGAGTTTGCCCACTGTTGAAATTTATTCGAGATAAACTATAAGAGTGAAAAAAAATAAGGATTGCAATAAGCAGATTACAGAGTGAAAGGCTTGTTATATAGTAGGAAGTTGTTACATAAAAAACTGGGACACTTTTTTTTTTATAAAAAAATTTTTTGGTAGAATGAATGAATAAATGAATGAGTGAAAATATCAACGTCGCCCTATTCAGCGACACAAGGGCTTTTGGCGACGAACCTTGTAATTTTGAACCATGGTCAAGTGACAAGGATGACACCTATTGCCTGGCACCCCTCTCCTAACTGCCACACCACACCACACCAACGGAAGGATGTTTGAGCCTGACAGATTTAACGTGCATCAGCCGATCCACGTGGTGCTTCTTCTGCGGTACTAGGCTCAAACTCATGACACGCCCGTCATGACCTTGATCATTAGTCTACCACAGTCCAAAAAAAAGTTTCGAGATCATTGTGGTGTGTGTGTGAGTTTAATCACTAATATTTTAGTGAGTTTAATCACCCCATTCTTGAGGAGATACAAGTCCTTTCCATTGCTTTTAAAACAGCACCACCAATCTCCTCAATAGAAAAAAAATACATGTTTGAAGCTTGTTTCTAAATTTTAACAATCTATATATATATATATAAAAATGGATGTTTGTGTAAATGTCAAATAGCATAACTTCACACAACGCCGTTAAATTGATCACTATGAAAATTGGCATGTATATGTATTTTTTTACGAAGAAGGTTTTTGTGCTATCCTCTTTGTTACAGATTCCCACCGGGTGGCTCTACAGTATATCAACTTTTGCGCCGTTCCATAAATCGCCAAGTTGCTAACGTGGTCGCCAAAAATGATGCCAACTTGGCTCTATCGCCAACATTTCGCTGTTTCCGTTGAATCGCTACTACAATGTAAGGAACGACGTTGCTTGCGAAATTTTAACAAAAAATAAACAAGACAGAAAGTAACATTAATGTATTTCACATCCAGATATAAATTATTTACATTATTTTTAGCGTTCATTACATAAAATTTGTAACAATATGTTACTTTTGCTGTGAGCAGAGATCAGCTTAGAAAGGTATTTTCAAAAATAGACCCGCAAGAGAGTTACGGGATATTATAAATAAAAAACATCCTTTTTATTAGCTATTAGACATTCAGACTTAAAATTGAACAAATATGCTTTTTTGTTTAGCTGAGATATGCAAAAGGCATTTTTTTGTTGTTGTTTAATTAACAATCTGCGTAAAATTAACTCATTAAAAACTTCTTTATCCTTCAATCTGTATGGTTTAATTTTTCAATTCACCCGTGGGAAGAACGGGTATACCAGCTAGTGTTATATAATGAGCAATATGTTTTTGTGGCCACGTCATACACTGATATGAGAACTGGTGTAATTTTTCTACCTAAAAATACGTTCCAAGAATGGGTTGAATGAATATAACCTTAAGAACATTTCTGTAACGTAACGTTTGATTTAGAGCATCTTCCTCTTAAAACACCTTTTATTTCTTGAGACATTTTCTTCCAAGCTTCCTTCCCCTAAAAATCTTCTGGCGAAATAGGAAGCAAGCAATTAAAAAACACCCAGAGGTATTTTAATCACTGTAACGGCGTTCCGAATAGGGGGCAGCAGCATTGAAAATATGAATTAATTAATAACAAAATACCCGAAGGCGTCTCGCAAGATTAATGAACATATTAATGAAGATTAAGCAGACAACTAATGAAAGTATAAATTAACGATGATGAATCTGCGACTCCGTGCGGCAGTTTTAAAGAAATTATGGTAATGGATTCTTATAAAATCAATCTATTTCCATTCATCTAACTTATCCTTGCCAAGATGGTTTCTCTCGTGGACAGATCAACTAACTTGAGTTCGTTAGTTTCAGAATTTTTATCGTTGAGCGAGTTCGTGGGACTAATATATCTCACTATTTATCCACTCTTGGATGATATACGTCTTTTAACGAACTTATTGCTAAAAAAAGGTAATATAATTATTTGATTAAAACGTTTAATAGAAATTAATTGCTGCATTTTAAATATATGAATGTGATTTTTATTAATTTAATACGATTAATGAACTTAAGGGGCTAATCATATAATTTATAATCATGATAAATAATAAAAATAATACTTCCAGAGATTCCTTGAAGGAGAGGATGTTTTAAAATTGGTCTCTTTCCTCTGCCTTTTAAAACTTTTTCGAATTTAAATTTCCTAAAAAATTAGTAACGTATTTGGCTTTATTGTCCGTGGCCTATTAGCCACCTATTAGCCCATTGACCACCTATTGGCCCATATTGTATTTACTACTCTCATTTCGAACTGAATGCATGTTTTCACCAATAAAATATCCTTCATATTTTGCATCCTAAACTTTTATGACAACGGTACGTGTTAAAGCACAAAACATATTCCATATACTGCGAATTATTATAATTATGAACTGATAGCTGAGCAATTTCGTTTTAGCTTCCAACCCAGTAAAGTGGTTAGTTACGCTGACTGCTGTATCGTAGGGCCTGGGTTTGAATCTCGGGGAAAGCATGGATGTACGTAAATGTATTGTGCCTTTGTGTACCCTAAACAGCCGTCGAGATACAAGTCCTCTCATGAGGTTGGTTGAAGGGGAAGATGACCCCTGTCCACCCCCGATGTGTTCTCCCTCAAATTTGCGGTGGAACTGAGCCAAATCGTACTGTCATCTGTATGGTGCTGAAAGCTAAGGCTAATGACAAGCGTACAACTAGTCCATTGTCACGATGGATTTCGTGGGCCTTGATCTGACGTTACTGTCGATCAGGTGGCATAACTAACAACAACATAATTTCATTTGAAGTATTCCTTTTTGACACTATCATTTTAAAACGTAATAATTTCTTCGATTCAGGCTCAAAAATTTTAAAATTAGAATACATTACACCTTTTAAAAGTTCAATCTATTCGATTGTTGTTATTAAATTGCAAAAATTATTCAAATATCTTATTTTTTCTAAGACATTATCGTATTCTTTCATAAAATAACGATACATTATATCGAGAACTTGCTCACTGTAGCACACATAAGGCTAATATTTCAATTATATAGCCATTGCAGGCCACATGAAGCCCAATAAAAATCACGTGCCCTTGGCTTATTAAAACTAAGCTAAGAATTACAATTAAAACGGAATTAAACCGTTAAATCTATGATTCTAAATTCACGATGTCACAATTCTAGTCCAATGAAAATCACATCGTTGACCCCCTTAAAATTAATTTGCAATTAAAAAGGGATTATAATGCTAAGCCTAGGATTTGAAGTCCATAAACTTGGAATAATTTAACAAAATTACCTAATCAAGAAAAATTTTAAATGCTTATTATAAGATTTTATTTGATACATCACATACAGCCTATTCAATCAATCATTTACACAGGGAGAATTATAATTACTTCAACCTCGCTTGGAAATTAGTTTTTATACATTAGCACAACGTTCCAATAACCGTTCAACAGAGCTTCCCATCCCTCGAAATTGGCAAACATTGTGTTAGTATTAACCGAAAGTCTTATCTTAGCATTTCATAGGAGCTTTCCTAATCCAGTGAATTGAAAGAGAGATTAAAGCTCCGAGCGGGGGAACACTAATTCAGCAGAGATCCTCTTATTCCTTCAGCGATCAATGGAATTTTAAATCCCAACTGAGGTACGGGGAGTGTATTCATCTTGTTTTTCTCCTCTCTGTTCCCTTGTTCCCTTTTTTGTTTCTCTCCTCTCTCTCTTCCTTTTTACTTTTAATCCTCCCATAGAATATTCTATTCGAAAAGAGATACAAAAGGATGGGGAGGGGGGTAGTCTCCGAAATTAATCAGTTGGAACCCAAATCGTCGTCCTATGCGTCTCAGATTATCTTCTGTGCCGTTATAAAGTATCATTTGAAAACATATTATAGAAAACAAAAAAATATACAGGTAAAGGGGAAAAAAAAAAAGAGGGGAAATTCTTAAATTTGACTTGCATGTATTTTAAAGGATAATGTTCACATATGTCTGTTTTATTATTTTCCCGTTTTCCAAATACTAGGGAAATAAGACTATAAGGTTTCCCTTCTGTGTGCTTGGTTACGTGTATGGGAACTCCATTAGTTCAACTGAAACTTGAAAAGTTGATTCGAATGAAAAATCCAATATTTCGCATTTACCGGATTTTTTTTATATACTTGGGAAGATCTAAAAAAGGGAAGATAAGTAGCATTTTTTTTCCTTTTCCAGGAGGAAAAAAAAAAAGAAGCAGAACACGTGCAGTAAAAATTCGTCATCTTCGGATTTTCTGCAGCTAAACTAACAGAAGAATTTCGGATATAACCTTTTTATTTCCTTTATTCGTGAATAGAGTGCCCCCCCCCCCTTTTTTTTTATTTTCGCCGAAAGGGTACTTTAAAGTACTGAACTGAAATATGAGATCGTAGTGAAAAGAAAAAAGAGCAGTCTACCTTTAAATTGTTATCCAGGAGGAAAAAAAAAGGAGTTCTTCCATCTTAAAATCTATGTTAACATTGGAAATAATGCTCTCCTGATGGCTTCGATCGAACAGATTGGGATACTAACTTATAATGCGCAGTCTCTATTGCAGATATTTTTTCTCGAAGAATTTTCCTTAAGGAAATCACTAAAAAAATCGATACAAAATTATTTTTCAATTTTTATTTGTAGATCGATTGATTATTGTCGTCACACTGCAAAGTAATACGAGAGCTATTGGTGGAGGACGTTATAATTTTGGGCCCAAGGTTTATTGATGAGGACGACCCTTGAACTAGCACTCTTTAAAATTCAACATCACACCAAAATACAATGTTAAGCCTCAATTGATTTAACATGCTCAATGGTCTTTAGTTGTACTAGGATTGAACAGAGTGAGTGTAGAGTATTTAGTAACCTCCTTCTAAAAAGCATCATAAGGGATATTGGCGAAAATTCCCAAGGGAACCGAACCCCCCTGAAAGGGGCTTAGCGTTACAAAACGATTCGCCGGGAGACAACCACCCCCGCACTCAGTCTTTATTAAACAAAATCTTAGTTTATATTTTTAACAGTGGCACACATTAAATTACTCATTACAAACTAAAGGTAAATTAACGAAATACGTATGTAATATGCAAGGTACAAACATATAAAGCTGAAAATAATTATAATAAACATAAAGGGGAAAGATAAGGAAAAAGAATTGACATTATTCCAGCATTCTTTCAAATATATAAAAAGTAATAAAAAATATACAATACATATTTACCGTGCAAAAATAAAAGACACGATACATTGGGGAAGGGAAAAAAACCTTGTGACCACAAAAGAGTACCGATCCAATCTCACCTAGGGAATTTGACCCCGGATTGTAGAGGTAATTTTAATACAAGTTTTTAGTTAAAAGTAAACGGAAGGAATTTTAATGATAGATTTGAACCAGGTTTTTTTCCCATTTTGGGATAGGGAGAGCAAATGAAAATCCTTAGTCAGAGGACATGAGAACACAAAATGGGCAGCGTCGCCAACAGAACCACAAAGACAATTGAGAGTAGTTTTTAATTTGAAGCGATGCAAATAAGAAACAAATGGACCATGGTTTGTTAAGAACTGCTTGCGTAATTGGAATGGGGATTGAATCTAAACTGGGTTTCGGTATTAAGGATGATGTTGGCAACGGACCTCGTAATTTTGAATCATGGTTAAGCGACAAGGACGACATCCGAGCTGGCATTCCCCTCTCTAAGCTACCACATCACTCCAACGAGGTTTTGAACCTTGAAATATATTTAGCGAGCATCATCCCCTCTACCCGGTGGGTGTTCAGTGGCACTAAAGCTCGAAAATTAGGACACTCTGACCATAAGTCCCTGAACATAACCACTTGGTTACAGTTTCCACTAAATGAAGAGTCGATCATGTGGCTCAATTTGGACATAACTTATCAGGAAGTTCCCTTTTTCTACTGCTACCGCTCTTGCATAGAAAACTATGACAATATATTTTTAGAACTTTATCTGAGTGCATTTTTTATTTACAAATTCTGCACATTCTCCCCCCAATGTATTAAATATTCAAACGCCGAGCGTTTTATACTCTATATAATAATAGTTAAATCTTAATATAATTATGCTGAGTGATAGAATAAGTTAATTTCTGTAATAACCGAAGTATTGTGTAAGTACAGTATTTATATAACACAGCTCTTCAACTGGTTACGTATTCATAAGCGCATAATTAATTATTTCTGTTGCATTCCATTTCTGTAAACCTAAAAACCTAAATAAGCAAACACGTGCTGGAGTGTAACAAGTCAAAATCATGTGATAGGAGAACAAATAAAAAATTTAGTATAATTATTTCATATCCCCGGAAAGATATATATTAGGTGTACCATTTGGGTGGTGTGAATCTTATATATGCACAGGATATTCAAACGTGGAGTTTTTGCACATTGTGGGCGATGTAAAAAGTAATTAATCATGGAAATTAACAATTAATGATACTTATCTTCAATGTGCATTCATAATTAAGACCATGTTTTTATTCCCTTAAGGATGACATTTATTTCCTTTGCAACTTTTGGTTTTATATTTCTTCGCTTTTGAATCATAAATATTGGAAGTTATTATATTTGTCAATATTAACATCTAATAATTAAAATATTAATTAAAATAACAGAAGACGATGAGAAATGTATGGTAACATTTAAGTTATTGATTATAAGAACCATGGTCTGGTGAATATGCTTTCCCAAATCTTCACCAACACGAATATTGCCAATATTATCAGATGCGATAAATTTACAATAAAATAAAATTGTAAAAAGTTAAGTTATATACAGAGTTTTCGTCAAATTTACATGTTTATAATAATATCAGCGGCTTATAAACCAGAATTTTAGCATATTTTCTATCCACTGCCGCATTTGACTTTATGTGGTTCCTATAATAAATAAGAACAACTGTATAACCACGGAAAGAAAATAACGCTGTATTCAAATTCTTCGCTGTTAATAGAATATTTCAAAATGGCGTTACCTATTTATAATATTAGCAATTGATAATAGCTAGACCTTCAGTGTGTTTGATTTGATTTCATGGTCCATATAACTAATAAATTCCATCATTTTTTAATAAAATTGTTTATATTAGGTTATAAAATCCTCAACCTCAGAATCTTATAAAATAATAGGAGCTATTGTGCTAAATTGAGTGCTCCCTCATTGTGTGGTAGGGAGATTAACAAAGGGAAAATATCAGTACAGACGTATATCGTGGTTCAAAACTACGGGGTTCATTCCCAATAACCATATAACCACTCAAGCGGGACCTTTATTCACCCTTAAGTCAGTGCTTCTCATACTTTCAATGTTTGTGATCTATTTTCAATCATAATTATCATTGCCCCCCCCTTCTATCAATAACAATATATTGAATGGAATAAAAATTTATTTTGAAGCTAAAGCTACAGTACGAATTTAACTATAAATCATAAAAGTTATCAAGATAAGTATTGAATTGTGTGTATGATAAGCTCATGGAAGTCACTACTAATTATTGAACTTGTTTTTGCAAGTGGTTAGGATGTTACCTGAACTGACTAACTCTTCCACATCACAACAAAATGAAGTCCTTGAGACTCGTCATAAGCAGCCGCGGACACCGTAGAACAATTGAAGAAGGACCTTAAAATTATGAATTATAGCTAAAGAAGGATAATATCCTCCTAAATTTTGTGTGAAAGCTTCAAATCACAATCGAGTTTCATCTACATGAACTCCCCCTCAGGTAATTAATCCTCGATTTGACCGGCATACCCCCGGGCATGATGATAGTGATCTTATTCTCTGAGCTACTGCAGCCCCTCTGTGAAAAATAATAATTCTGACAACCTAAATCATGTTTTAATCGCAAAAAAATCTCATATCTCAGAAATTTTTGGTTTACTCAATGATTTTGCCAAAAAAACTTTCTATTTACATAAGATAATATAAAAAGATGTTTGGCTACTTTCCAAACTAAAATATTCCATCTTATTCCTAAATTATTTTACAACATTTTATAACTGTTTTAATTTTGACATAGCTCAATTCATAAAGGAGATAGCATTAAAAAACAATAAATTACAGAAACAATCGTATCAGCTAAATTTCCTTTATACAACCTAAAAATCCAATTAGCTTATTCTAGGATTTCTCAATAAAATTGATAGAAAAATGTTCTTTTCATTGGAGAAGTGAGATAAAACTAAGGTTAAAATTTTCCAAATTTACCGCCTCTTTCGTCACATTTATTTTTCTCGTCTCCTCGTGAATTGGCATTTAATAGTGTAATTAGATATTCAGTTTTGTGTGTTACTTACTCGTCATTGCATTCAATGGAAGCGAAGAAAAATTCCGTTAAATTTAATTAAATTGTTTATCTGCCTTTTCATTATTTATTGCTTAAGATTTTAGATTCCGTGTGTTGCCTTGACGAGGTAAGTAATGAAATGCGCATTGAAATGAGAACACATTGTAAAAGTCATCGGTAAATGTAACTAGTGGAATTGGCAAAGAAAGTAACCAGCATATTTCTTGAACAAGCTCGGTACTTGAATTCTGTGATTTACATTAATTTTAAAAGGTCTTCTGCAGCTGAAAATTAATCAAAGATTAAATTGTTGTATTTGTTCCTATTGTAATAATCTTTGTATCCTTAAAGGAAAAGAAAGATATCTGTTTATTTGTTTTAGATCAGTTTAATTAAAATATTAGTTTGCAAATTTTCAGTTAATATCAAAACTTAAGCAACGCAAGTACTAATGATGGGGGATTTTGCAATCCTGAGTCACAGTCAAGTAGCGAAAACAGCCCCAGGGATACCTCCTCTCCAAATAACTACACCAGTAGCGCTTAAACTGTGGTCCATGGACCCCTGGGGTTCCCCAGCGTCTTTTTAGGGGGTACGTAAAGGTCTCTCATTTAATGCTAAAATTTCCCTCATTTACAAACTCTGAAAGACCTCGGAGAAAAACTGAAAGATGTGCCATCCTAGGCTAGGTCAATAAATTGCCCCTAATGAAAAATTCTACTGAAACATACATTCCGAGTAAGAATATTAATTGTTTTTTACTGTCTGCAACTACTTAACGATAATTACAACGCAATATTTTCAAAAAATAGTCGACACAAATGTAAAAATTAAGAACTTAATCCATAGCACGCCAATATAACTATTGCATCCACCTCGATTTCTTAATCAAATTCTTTATCTTAAAAATAAGTATAGAAATCGTCTGGGAAGTGTAGAATCGGAATTGAGACAGCAGATTTCAACTATTACACTTGTTATAACATCACTTGTAAGAGAAATGCATCATTATCCTCATTAAAATTTTTAATTAATACAGTTAAGCACATCATTGAATTATTTGAAATTAGTATTTTGTAATAATTCTAATTAGATGTTTACTGTTTCTTAAAAGAAAGAAGTGTTAAGTCTGTATAGGTTAGCAGAGGCAGGATTATTGTGGAACCTTTAAATTCTTCAGCTATGAGTTAGTAGGGGACAGGGAGAGGTATTAAAAATCTTAAGGGTCCGTGATGTTAAGATTGATAAATAAAAGGAGGGGTTGGTAATCGAAAGTTTAAGAACCGCTGATCTACACCATATCTCAGAAAGATTTAGCATACATTACTCCGAACAACATGGCTTCAGAAAAATGGCGACACAAACATGAAGTCTCACTTGAATCTCGCCTTTCATGGTTCTGCTGACAATGTCAGTTTCCCTGCCGTAGCCGACTGGACCCTTTAAAAGCAATTTTTAGGCGTTAATTTAGAAACGCAACCATTCAAAACCATAATCGAGTCTCTAAATGGATATTAAAATCGTCAGAAAGTAGATAAAAAGTTTGTTCTAAACTTTTTGTGAGATTATGGTAGGTATTTGTGAGTGCTTTTCTCACTTGGAAGCCCTAGATCAGTGTCTCCAAAGTGTGATGCGCGTATCCCATGTGATTCTTGTGTATACCCGAAAGAAGTAGGCTCATGATTATATAATATATATGGTATACTAAATGAAGTACTTATAATTATTTTCATTTTAAGGGTACACGATCAAAGTTTTGGGTATCACTACCTTAGATTCAAGATTCGACCAAAGAATATCACGCCAAATACCGTATTTATTCGAATCTAAGCCGTACTTTTTTTCTAGTGTTAATGCTACTGAAAATCGGATACGGCTCAGAATCGAAGTCGGAAAAATTCGTTGGATGAGGAGAATTGAACATTGTACTGTGACGCTTAGAGCAATTACAGATTCACGTATGCATTTAAAAAATTTTAATGCCCACGTAAAATTAATTATTCATTTCTTAATTCTTGTTTTAGATTTTATCTTCGTATATGTATCGGAAATCAAACCATTTTATACTATTTGTTTTTCCACAAAAACATGTTGAGAATTTGGGGTGAGGCTTAGATTCAAATAAATATGGTACATGTGTTGAGGATTTAACGGGCGACACGGCAGGTATTCTGTTGCACCAAGACTCAACAGAAACCATGCTTCACGACTTCACGAACATGAAACTCGGCTACAGTTTTAGAAATAGAAGGATTAACATAATGGGGAAAATGAATTTTATAAAAATACTCACGAATTATTTTCCTTCGTTCTTTTTTTAAGTTGCGAAACAAGAAAGAGAGTGCAAAATTATATATCTTATTTGAATAATTAAGAGAAAAAACACTCAAAAGGATAATGAAACATATAAGAAGAATTCTACATAAATACAGAAAAGACAGTAACGTATTCTTCCACTCACAGCACAAAACCCTTGACACTAAATACAATCATTTCAAGTGTGTGTACGCAGTCGTTCAACTCTCCCAAATCCTAGAAATCTAATTTTCTTCCCCAGAAACCAATCCGGCCATTACAGAAATAGAATTATAATAAATAAAAGCTAAAATCTAAGTCTCTTAATCAATTCTCGATACCACTACACTTGTGCCCGGGAATAAAAACGCTATCCGATCATGTTAGCTGGAAATAAAAGGCTCTGAAAATGGGAAAGCAATACCTCTTATTTTTAGCCAATTAATTAATGCCCGTGACAAGGAGAAAGTGGAAAAAAAGACCTTAACACAAAAATAAAAGAAAAGGTGAAAGTCATTCTTGCTTGGAAAAGAAAAGTATTTGTTTCGTCAGCAGAGATTGCTCTATGAGTACAGGTCATAGGTTTTCTGATATGATGATCTTTACGTAAAGTGAAATTCATACTGTAGTGAGCTTTTGAAGAAGTTTGACGCATGTGTTTGGAAGATCAATGTTGCTGGACAGAAACATGGAAATATATAAATTAATACAATGATGTGTGTAATTATTGATTTGGTTTTTATTTGTATCTGTCAAGAACTACTAGTCACAATCCTCGCAATTACGAACTACGATCAAGTGCTGACATCCTATTTTCTACACTGCATCAAAATGAAAACTGAGCTCCTTACAGATTAAACATTTACAAGCCCCCGTTACTCGACGAAATTTTAGAGGAACCTTGAATGAGACTTGAGATTCTACTGAAACTTCACTGAGCACGATTGATAATGAATGTTCTTGTTTTCATCGATATCTCTCAAAAGCTATTGGAGACATATCTTATAATTTCGAACCCAGATCAAGAGCTGACACACATTTCCACAATGCAGCAAATACTTTTAGCTCTAAGAGATACAACATTGCATTAGTCCTTCGACACGACGTAATTGTAACCTGGACTGGGACTACTCAAATGAAACTTGATCTAAACAATTGATGATGATTGGTTTGTCTTTCCTCAGTATCTCACAAGAACTATTCGAAACGTTCCTATTAATCATATGGCACGATCAAGAGCTGATACCGCAATTTCATATTGAAGCAAGATGAATATTTTTAACTCTAAATAACATAAGCCCTTCCACATGATGTAACTACAGTGGAGCCTCTGGATTAGGATATGCGACTTAAATAAAATTTCACCAATCACGATTGATAATGATTATTCTGGTTTCCATCAGTATCTTTTCATACTAATTGGCGATTTTCTAGTAAATCCGAGTCATTGTCTAACAATTAGGATAACGCATTTTAGCTGACACTCCTCATTTCTATCTTTGGTACTTACGTATATGATAACATCGATCAGCTTTTTCAAATGAAAACACGTCGCCTAATGCCACGATATACAGCCAATAGTGGAAACCGTTCCTGCGCGTTTTCGAGCATAGCAATAATAACTATAGCAATATTTGACATTTCTTGAATTCGCGATGTCTTTTCGTTTTTAGAAGTTGTTCGACATTGTATACGTAAGTATAACCTTTCCAAATCACTCAAAATAACTTTAAGCATCGAAAGATTCTAAGTGCATTAATCTCCCCCTCACACACACAAGGTGGATCTTTAGGGAAGCCAGTTCTCTTAATACTTAATCGGATTGAAACATCTACCGTGGCTTCAACGGATTTTTGGAACAATTAGAATTCAAACACTCAATTTGACTCGAACCAGGGTTACCACGTAATTTCTACAATTAGAACAAAGTAGTCTTATTGCATATAATGACATTAGTAACAGTTTCAAGTAACTTCCTCACAACAGCCCTAAAAAGGCATGAGTATGAATCTCTTTACATGAATAATGCCATAATTCGAGCATGCGACTGGATTGAAACATCGCCAATTATGACACCAAAGCAATGACCACTCAACTATCACTTCCACAATGGTCTGTGGAACATCCGACGTAATTGATGTTCTACATAAATTGCATCTTGTGAAATGAGAAAGCACTTTTTTAAAATTTAGAAAGTACTTTTGAATATTTACTTAGAAAATTACGGTTATTCCTCTCTTTTATTATTATTATTATTATTACTGTTTCATTTCAATGAAAAATTTGGTACTTACATGTTAAACCATCGATAAATTTCGCCAAATAAAATGACGTCACCAATTCAAAAGACTTTGCCAGCTACTGTCATTCTATTTGTTTTGTTACAACCACTGGAACTCTTTTCTACAATTAGCTGCATATTACAGTAATTGACTGCGTCTTCTGACTTGACAAAAATGATCGACGATATAGTACATAAGTAGACCACATTCTAATTTATTAAAATTAAAGTGATTACGTATTATCGCAACCGTTTTGGCGACGTTATATGAAAAGAGACACCTGGTTGCCAATTCAGCGCATACGAGCAATGCAAAATTAAGGTTGCCAACTTGGCGAGTTATCTTGAACGTTGGCTTTGTTGTGATAGTGTGTAAATGCCAAATTAAAATAATTTCGTAACTTCTTATTTTATCAACAGAGTTTCCTCTATTGTTTTATAATTTAATTACAAACTATAAGAATGGTAAACAAACAGCGCCAACTTTAATATTTAAATGAAATACATACACTCTAACATCAAAAAGAATAAAAAATGGGATGAAAAAGAACAAAATATAACTACGTTTGAAATCTTGTAACAATAAATATTATTACTGTATTTTTCTGACTATAAAATCAAGTAAAAAAACACTACTCCATATAGAAAGGTATACATACAATACGTACATACCACTTGATAAATACCATACAAATAAGTTCTCTCAAAACTCCTGTTCCAAAATGTTCTTTTTTCAAAACAAAAAAAAAAATACTGCAGCTAATCTGAAGGCAAATTACACATGCATAAATACGTTTTCCGAATAAAGATATACAATTACGCTAAAAGGCAGAGAAACAATACACAAGAACTGTGCTATAGTTATTAGGATAATGCACGTTTGCAGTGTTTTCTGTCTCTTATTTCGTTAGCAAGAAAAGTGACTGTGCTCCTGGCTTTGTACGAAAGAGTATGCTTATATAAATGTGTTTGGAACAATACGCTCCACTTTGAATCATTGTCTCCGATACGATGGAAAAATTCGAAGATTTTATTGTGGATGTAGTTTCGCTTGTGCCCAATTAAGTTGTTCTCTAAATTAGAATATTACGAAGTTAAAAAGATTGATTTCAGTTAAGCAAATATATTTTAAAACAAAGAAAACTATGTTAAGTTATCTGACAAAGTAAGATTGCGAAAAGGTTTTAAAATCAGCTGTAGAGCTAGTTAAAATGCTTCATTTTACTTATCACTTGCAACTTCTTAGGTATTCGCTTCAATCACGTTTTTGGGAACAAAACACGATTGTGTGTTAACTCCATGCAAGCAACTTATTGCCCAAGATTAACTGTATTCCAGAGATTCATCGTCAAAGATTTTAAGATTTGAAACAACTTATGATAATCCTTGTGGTTATATTTTTCAACCCGTAATTTGTCAAAGGTCGGTTGAATTACGCTAAAAGTAAACGGTAACACGGAAGAATCAAAATTTCTTATCAAACATCTTATAAGAAGAATTTGAATACAAAAGTAAACTGAAAACTATTTTCATGGTACTGAAATAATTATTGAATCACACACCCATTTTGCTGCCTTCTAAATTTTAGATTGCAAACATGTAAATAAATTCGGTACTTACGTATTATCGCAGCAATCGGCGCGACTCGAATAATAACTCCACAAGTTGGCAGCTCCAATTTCCTACGTGTCGTACGCGAAAAATTGGCAACCAGGTGCTTTGTTTCATGTAATGTCGCCAATAGGTTGCGATAATACGTAACTACCATAATTTCTAAAGAAAAAACTCGAGTCAAACAATTTGTTCAAAATTCACAATATAAAAGTTATATATTAAAATCACGAGTACTTACGTATTATCGCAGCCGTATTGGCGACATTGTATGAAACAAAGCACATGATTGCCAATTTAGCGCGTACGACACATAGGAAATCGGAGTTTCCAACTTGGTTAGTTGTAAATAGAGTTGGCGATTGTTCATATAAGTACCGTAGAAAAATACAGCCTTAGTTTGATTACAGGTTCAAAATGAGATGGATAATAAATAATTTGGTGATTAATTTCTAACATTCAGTTAAAGTTTGGCAATAAATGGAATAGAATTAATATGTAAATTCCATTAATTTTTTTGCTCCGGAATAATGATAAAGCGTAGCTTTAAATAAGAATAGCTCCAATAAAAAAAAATCTGATGCCAGATTTAAACTATCCGCTATAGAAATTGTTCAATTTTATTTAACTTTCCATATCCTTATAAGTTAAGATACTTCCGTGCTACGCAATCAAACGATTTCACCAAATCAAAAGACGCTGTCAATTGAAAAAATGTCGCCAAATGCTAACAATGTTATTGTGTTAGAACATGAACAGTTGCCACTATTGGTGATATACCGAGGTGATCGTATAATTTGCAAAAATGATCGATGGTATAAAACATCTAATTTTAATATGGATTGAAGTCATATATAGGACTATATACCCAAGAAACGTATTCGAGATGTAAAGGCGGGAAAAGTCCGGGGAAAAAATTAGAATTTCCTCCAGACAAAAAATAGAGAGAACGTGATAATGGGTTTTGTGAGGCAAGCATCACTAATATTAATGACGAATACCTAAGCCTAGTTTCTAATTGCATTTTTCCAAATTAAGCTACGTCTAAACCCTTTTTTTCTGAAGCATTCTCAAAAGCAAAAGCACAGCGTAATTCCCAGCAGTTACACATGTGAAAAGAGCCAAAACACGAACTCGGCCTAGAAAAAAAGTAATCTCTACTCCCTTTGTCCAGCTGTGTTGGATTTGGCAAAGAACTTTGGCGTAATTCTTTTCCGGCTAGACCACGCGCCTCTGCCAATTTTTACTAATCTGAACTTCCTAAAGTCATGAGATTTGAATTGGGTTGCGAGTCGGAATAAAAAAATATTCTTTGTCACTTGTTCTAATTGTCCTCTTTTTAACAGCAATTTTTCGGATAAGGAAACGATGCGTACGGTTTTTCACAAGGTGACTTTTGTACGGTAGACGTAAAGGACATGTTTTTTTTTGTACAAGATAAAATCTGTTTTTGTGTTTCACATTTTTATTTTACGCTGTGTCATAGTTTCTGATGGTAATATTCGTATTTGGTTCAAGGGTTTTAAAAATACGTAAAATGTTTTCCTGTTTGGAATTAAAATGCTTGTAGATTTTTCTGGCTAAAAATTATTAAATGCTGGATGAAATCTACAATGGTGTAGTAGTTTCTTTAAGATGGGATCACGTGTTGCAGATGTAAAAACTATGCTGATTCAGGAAAAAGTTTGACTTAGATTTGATTTGATTTGTTTAGCAACGCCCCCCCCCCGAAAGCAACGTGTACTTTTGGCCACGGATCTCACAATTTTTAATCCAAGTCAAACCAACTCCTCCTCTTTGACCTCCCCCGGCCGCGGTAGCCGAGTGGTATAGGTATCGGATCGTGGCATGCCTTGTCACGAGTTCGAGCCCAGTACCACTAAAGACCCGCCGTGTAGGGCAGCGATGCACTTTAAATCTGTCGAGAGCTGAAACGTCCTCCCGTTGGTATGGTGTGGTAGTTAGGAGAGGGGGTGCCAGCTCAGGTGTCGTCCACGTCACTTGACCATGGTTCAAAATTACGTGGTCCGTCACCAAAAGCCCTCGTGTAGCTGAACAGTGCGACGTTAATATTCAATCAATCAATCGACCTTCCCCTCTCCAACCCATGACTCGATAGAAATAACACTGGCCATGACCGCTCCGACTATCGTAACCCTATTGACTTAGAACGCTAGTTGTATGTAACGTGTATTTAAGATCAAGTATGCCTCGAAATGCATTGTGTGCTGAAAAGATGGCATTGCACGATTTCTTAATAAATTTTTACAAATTATGTTTAATTTTCAGTTACGAACAATATTTCCAGACTGGCGATCTTTGACTCGTTCAACTCCTCTACAAATTCCGTGTTGCATAAAATTTTTGTGTTAAAGGAAAATAAGAACTAAAATAAATGCACAATAACGAAACTTCATCGCAATATAGAGATCTTTTAGACTCAACATACGCCAAGAAAGAAGACAAATTAAATAAAATGAAATTGAATGATATAAAAAGGTAATAGCTGTCCAGAACTTTACGAAAACAACTGTTTGCTCTTCGTGAATTAATGCTTATGAAATTCCCCAAAATATCTCAATGATAGACCCTGCAATTGGATTTCATTATTTGTTAACGTCGTGCTATGAAGTAACATGATGGCTATTGGCAACGGACCTTGTAATTTTGAGCTACGGTCAAGTGAGCTAACACTTCCCTCTCCTAGCTTCTACACTACACCGATAGGAGGACTTTTGAGCCTAAACAGTATCAGCTCCTGTACACGGTAGGTCTTCATTGGCATTAGACTTCGAACCTGTGACTTGATAACACCGACCATTAGTTGGTGACCATGATCATTAGGTTGCCACATCCCCTAAGAATTTGAAACCGTGGTTGTATCAAAATAACATGAACTGAAATTACCACACTTTTAACTTCTATATCAACCCGCATTGAAACATCTAAAATCCTATATGATATAACTAGTTTTTTCGAATAATAAAGCATCCATCATAAGAAACAAGTAATAGAAAAAAAAATCTTAAGTCAATTCCTGCTTAGATCAACAAAGAAAAATTTTATTTTAGCTACTTTTTATTAAATAGTTACAATTAATATAAATATGTATATACATAGTACAGAATCACAGCATTGAGTGGTAATTAATTTTTATTAATTATCATTAAAGTATCGCATTGTCATACAAACAATCGTGGATATAAAATTTTAGTTTAACTGAATGCTTTAAAACGTAAGAAAAAAATATTTTAAAGTTTTGACCAAAGTCTAAAAATGAAACCAACGTGTCTGTATCTGTAATTCTTTAAATAATTAGTTTCAGTCAATTAATTTTAATTAATTTTTTAATTATATTTTTACCTAAAATAATAGTGTATAAAAAATTGCAGCTCAAACGAGCGCTTTAAAATGTGAGAAAAAAACCTTTTCATATTTTGACACAAGAACCAAAAATGATGCCAACGCGGCTGTATTTGTAATTCTTTGAATAATTAGTTTTAATCAATTAATTTTTATTAATTATAATTAAATTATACTGTATTGTCATCCAAAGTAATCATGTATATAAAATTTCAGTTCGATTGAGCGCTTTAAAATGTATTTTATTAACGATTGAGAATTCCACCAAGATAAAAATAAATAGAGAGTGTGAGAGGTAATAGTATGAATTGAATAACTCACGTAGTGGTTACTTAAGTGTTGCTTATAGGAGAATGTGCTTCTAGTAGATTTAAATTTGGGTAGCTAATGTACGCCATTATATTTTGCTTGAACCTCATCCAAAACTTATACATGAACTTAAGATTTGCATGTTCGTGAACTGACGATTTCGTAGTTGTTACTAGCTCAGCATTTTTAAATTCTTTTAAACATTGGTTTGAACTATGGCTTATAAAACACACAAGAATTAAAATACTATAATATTTTCCTCCATGTCTATATTCACACATGTCGTTTTGTTAGTTGACGGTTATATAAATCATACGTAATAGGAATAAATATTTTAATATTTAATCCTCTTTAGTAAAAACCAATATCAGTTTTTATTTTCTCATAAAAAATTTGTTTTAGTCTAAAGGAGATTTATAACTCGTATTAGACCCCATCACATTTTGCAAATTATAAGAACTTTTACCTTGGTGCAATATTTCAGCAGCAAATTTCTTACTTTTACTCAATCTTATGAGTATTTTTCATTTATGTATTTTCATGTCTGTCTCACTATCACAACATTCTATTTTAGAAATTTGTTTGTGCACACACACACATACAGTACTTAGGAAGCAAAATGGATTCTTTTCCTTTATCTAGGTTTCAAATATGATATACTGATACTTATTTTCATTGCATTTAATAAAGCATTTTAATAACTTTATTAATGTATTCAAGTAAAATAATTTGTTACATTTAATAAATTTTTAAATATGGAGGTTTTTATTTGGTACCTAGCTAACGGACCACGTTGCTGGGTACCTCAAATTGAATGTAATAATTTTAAAGTTAAGAGATTATCACATTTTGTAAGAAATATAGCAATTGTATGTTTGTGCAAATCATAGTTAAACGCATTGTCTAATAAAATAATCACCAGAAATAAATAAAAAAAAAAAAAGAATAAAAGAGCTGACTTCCTATTTAAAAAATGAAAGGTACCTTTAAAGAAAAAGACAAAAAAATGTGTCTAAAAATATATTTCATTAAACTTCACAAAAATTTATGACTTTATTAATTATATACACACTAAATACGAAATATTTATTCAGCGCAATTTATAAACTATTCAATTACTTACGTATACAAGACACACCGTAATGGCGGAAATATCTTCAACTTCCACAGTGATTGGTTGATTGATTAATCTAATAATGGTGCCCTAAAAGAAATACTACAGGCAGTGACAACGCATCTGAGAATTTTCATTTATCATCCTGTGACGAAGACGACACCAGAACTGGAGCCCTATTGCTTATATCTCCATTAAGATGAAGAGTTGAAAACTTTATAGGTCTAATATGCATCAGTCTCATAGTACATCAGGCTCGCGTATCGTAATATGAAATGTAAGATGCCAGTTCTGGTGTTGACTTCGTCATCTGATTCTGATGGAAACACAAAAAAATAATAACATTTCTATTTAAACGCTGCATTCACAGATCTTTATGTGGCCACGTTAGCCGGATGGTCATGGTCACTAACTCGTTTCTGGGGCTGCTGAGTCACAAGTTTAAGCTCTAGTGCCAGTAAATGGCTGCCTTGTAGATAGGCTGACGCTCGTTAAATTTGTTGAAGCTCAAAGTCCTCTGGTTGCTGTAATGGGAAAGTTTATGAGAGGGGTGTCAGCTTAGATGAAGTCAACGTCACTTGACGTTATATCAAAATTACATCACCACTGGCTCTCACGGGGCTTCATATTGCAACGTAAATTAAAATCGAAACTAAATTACAGACCATGCGCCAGTTTTAAGGCCGTATCACACGTACACGTTTCAAGCAATTTTTCGTTCAATTCGTGCAGTTTTTACTCAGTTGCCATAGCAACCGCTTTAGAACAATTTTTTGCTAGCGAGCTCAAAAAGTTGTTCCAAATAAAATTGCTTGAAATTCCAGCCAATGGGGTTCTTCGGCGCCCTACGTCATAAACAAGATGGCGGCTCCGGTTTCGTCTAACACTTCAGATATGCCGTATAATATTTTAATGGTGTATAATATTTTAACGGCGTATAATATTATAATAGAATGGTGCTCTATTTTTAGTTTACACCCATCAACAATTGCGCAAGCGAAATGAAAGTAATAATTTGGGATGTTCATTTTCCGAAGCAGAAAAATCGGCGAGTAATTTTTCAATGTGGAGATAGAGCGCGGCTGACGTCAGAGCGTGTCGTTTTGTTTACGGCAACCCTTCCCCCCAGTTCCGCCAAAAATTGGACGAAAAAATTGCATGAAAAATGTACGTGTGATACGGCCTTAAGCCTAGTGACAATGAGATCTTGGCCTATTCAGGCTCAAAATGTTGGCATAGCGTAGATGAACAAAGCCAGCTCAGGGTCAACCTCGTCAAAAGACCATGTTTCCAATTACGAGGATTATTTAACGAGCATCGAACCCTTTTGCATGGTACTAGGCTTGAACTCATGATACGCTGGCCATGAGTCCAGCACTGTCACCACTAGGTTACCGCGGCCACTCAGTTGCATCAGGGCTTGAGCTTCCAGTTCATTACCAAGACCACGATACTACCGTGGCTCGAGTAAAGTTAATTGAATCAGGCCCAGCTATTTAATCCAATTGTATTCGCCTAATAATTGTAAGGCACTGAATAATTTGTGTAAGCCCTTTTAGAAAACTACGCTTTTATTTACTTTAACGATAAATCATTGCCATTCACATGCAATATGAGAAATGACAGATATGTCCATGATTTAGCAAATTCGAATGAGTATTTTAAAAGAACACCAGCCAAGTAAATCGAATCCTAACCACATAATAATATCTCACAAAAAGGGAGGGAGGGGGAGGAAGGCTCTTTTCAATTTTCCAGCAGACGCATTTCGAAGCTCGCCACTGCAAAAAGTGTCCATGACATTCGCTTATGAAAGGAACCTTTGCTTGTGCTCAACAGCTAGAAACGCCCTCCTTTGCGCATGCTGTGCGAGATGCGCTTCAGTGTCTCTCAATGAGGTCTCCATTTCAGCTCCACTGACAATTTGTGAGGGTTCACGAGCTCGTTTAACGGTCACTCGCCAACCTCCCAACTGGTTATTCTGGAAATCGGATTCCATGTTTTAATTAGATCCGATATTTCCTGCTTTCTATGAAACATTCAAATACTATAGTTAAGGCTTTTGCGTTTCAAAAAAACTCAAAAAATCGAATTTTTTCAAAATATAAAAAATTAAGCAGAGTTTCTTTTAATGATAATATATCCACGGTAGCCTAGTGGTTATGATTACAAACCCGTGGCTGACGGGCCCTGAGTTTATGTCCTAGTATCACTGAATACCCATAGAGCAGAGGGTCTCATATACTTTAAATCTGTCGAGGCTCGAAGTCCTCCTTTTGATGTAGTGCAGAAATCTGGAGAGGAGTACTAGCTCAGGTATCGTCATCGTCACTTGACCATGGTTGAAAATTACGACATCCATCGCTAAAAGCCCTTGTGTAGCTGAAAAGGGGTTATCTTAATATTTACTCTCTCACTCAACGCAATATGAGGGCTATCGGAGACGTAAATAATTTTGAACCATGCTCAAGTGAGAAAGATGACTGGCCCTTTACTCTCCAAGCTTCTACTACCCAACAATACGAGGACTTTAATTCTAGATTTAATGTGCATAAACCCCTCTATACTTCGGACCGGCAATGACACGGAAACTCGGATCCATGACAGGACAATAACACCGACTACACGTTTACGATCATGAACACACCACTACTACAACCACGACGCGGCTGCGATAGCCGAGTGGTCAAGGTATCGGATCGTGGCTGGCCTTGTCACGAGTTAGAGCCCAGTACCACTAAAGGCCCTCTGTTTAGGGCAGCGATGCACGTTAAATCTGTCGAGAGCTGAAACGTCCTCCCGTTGGTGTGGTAGTTAGGAGAGGTGAGGGGCCAGGTAAAGTGTCATCCACGTCACTTGACCATGGTTCAAAATTATGTGGTCCGTCACCAAAAGCCCTCGTGTGGCTGAGCAGTGTGACGTTAATATTCACTCACTCATTAAAACCATGACGCACTTACTAAATATGTCCTATAGTGATTTTTCCCTATTTTCCACACTTCCTGTCTTTTTCGTTCCCCTCCCCCCCTTTGTTTGTTTTTACATTATTCTGTCTAGGTTATCGGTACATGTTGGGATAATAGCCTTTGTTGCTCCAAATCCCACATAAAGATATTAACTGTAACTATTATAGGTACATGTTTATTTACTCTTATGAATTTAGAAGTATTTGGCCTAATTTTGCCGAATCTTGCGCTTGTGTCATTTATTAATTATGCTAATATGAAATCTGTTGTAAAGAAAAATGAAGTCTGTTGCAAGTTGATTCCTATTTATTTTTAAAGTTTTTTCCATATCATTATGTGGAAAGTTGGTAAGTAAATTTCCTGTTTAAGTGTCTTCTATATGTATTGATTAGCTATAATGTTAAGTTAAAAAGTGTTTGTCAACAACAACCCCGTTACGTAACATCAAAAATACTTAAAATTTCAGATTCCATGAAAGTGTTCAACATTATATTGAATTTTGTATTAGAATTATGTTTCATTTTTCAATACATTCATAAAATTTCAAACTTTTATGATTCAAAAAATATTTGATAGCTTATCTTCGTAAGTTAAGTATTTGAACAACATTGTACTCTACGGAATAAGTATTTATCGTACGCTTTATAACCTCGGAACGACTGAGTTTTTATGATGAAATATACTTTTTTTTTATCAACAAAAAGTATCTAGGAAATTTATCCTAACTGCATTGCTCAGTTTGATTTTATAATCTTTCTCTTATAGATTTTATTATTTCAATCTTCTAGCGACATTCACAAATGTTAACAAATTAATTTTAAAATGAATTCTTTTTTTAAAAAAACTTGTGTTCATATATATAATCTTATTAATGTGTTTATAAAAAGGATTTACTCGTATTCTGACTATAACTTACTAAATCGTTTTGAATATTTTACAAATCTAAATACAGTATATAATATCTACTTTTTAAGACTGGTACATTTTAAGCGTACATTACTTATTATTATTTTTTTAATATTAATAAAAACTATTCTGACGGAAATTTTCTAATATATAATGTTAATGTATTTATAGTTACAACACAGCTGAAAAAGAAATCTGTATACATTAAAACAAATTTAAATTAATATAAAATGATGTAGACTTAATTTCTTCAACATGCCAAAAATCTAGAAAAAGAGTTATTAAACTTTAAATGCTGAAATGAGACATGCTTGGAAATATGAGACATCTACAAATTTATATTATGCATTTATAATAAATATGTAGTTCTCCCATCAAATAGATGGTGCTAAGCCATTTATATGGGTGGGCTCTTTGTTAAGCTATTAACACATTAAATTTATATACATTATATTTGAGACTTTTCGCAATTTTACTCGCAAAGGAACTGTCGCTATTTATATTTTCGAGTGCACACAATATAACTGTGTAAGTGATAATGTTATATATATAAACTACCTATAAGTAATTTGTTCTGTCTCGAATTCTGAAGGCTATTATTGGCTAACCATAAGCCACTAACAGTCAACCATAACAACCCGATAAAGAAGGGGTGTTTTTTGTTTTATATTCGATTCACTTTTCTGGAAAAAGGAACCATTACCAGTTCGATGGTTTTTTCGACATAATTGCTACTAAATTGGAAATAATTTATCGTCTGTGAAAATAATGCGTTATGTTAATATGTTAAATGGCTTAGAAAATCATGTACATTTTTTTAAAGATGCGTTCTTATGATCAGGTGGTTATTTATTTTAGTTTGACATTATTGACAATTGAAGTATAGACTTTGGGAAATCTAGAGTTGCGGGAAGTCTCTTGGAGTCTAGATTACATAAAGTAGTCACTAATTCAACTTCAACTTTAAATTAAATCTTAGAAAGCGTGTCGTAAAATAGTTTCGGAAAATTTTTGACCTGACAAATGCTTTGTATTTAATCAATTTAAAATTTCCGTCAGTTTCGGTATTTTTTCTATTGATATAATTGATTTTTTCCAATTTAAAAGTGACCCATTTCGGAGTCGGATATGAATTGTGTAAATAGGATATCACCACCTCTGAATTTTCGTCTTAAAATTTGTGACTAGCTTAAAAGGTGAACAATGTTGTTCTATTCCTATCAAGTTTAATTTTTTCTGTAAGAAATCTATTTGTGAAGTATTAGTGAAATATGAAAAAAAGATTTACTTATATTAAACGTTAAAGTTTATCTTTTATAATTATAAATTTGTTTATTAAATATTGAGATTAAAACTATTGGATCTGTTAAGGCTGTCTTTGGTTAATGTTAAAGAATAGGGCCCGAATTTGGGACATTTTTTCAGATATAAAAGAAATGAAAAATTAATATGATATTCTGTCTTTACTATCCTTTAGAAAGCAGCCTTTTTTTTTTATCATAGTTCCCTTTTTTAATAGAGTTGATTCATTTTTTCTGGTATAAAATGTATTCCGCGTCTTTTCTCCTATACCGTAATGTTAAATGAGCTATACTTTCAAGTATCAAAACGAAAAAGAAAGTATTCATGGAATATTTTCAAATTTTTAAAACATTATATTGTTAACAGAGGTATGAGTTATAATACTAAAAATTACCATGGAAATTGACGCATTTTTCTGTTTGAAACTGGGCTTCACATTTAGTTCAAGCTCTCGAACTTTTACCGAAAACAGCCTTAATATATTTACACAAGTACCAAATATTCTAAAAGGATCTCATAATGAAAAGGCATTGTTAATTTTAGTAATCTTTATATAAGTCATTCTCTTTGGTCATTCGTAGCATAATGAGAAAAGAAAAGACATAATTTCAATTTCCTCAAAACACTTGGGGGGTTACAAGCCTAATGCTTGTAAATCATTCGAGGATCAAAATCCTCACATTGGTAGGTATATAAATAGTGGGGTGCCTACTCATGTTCCAACATTGTCATTAAACATGATATTAATCGGTTGTAAGGGTGTAGTTAGCGGACATTTGAGTCGGGTGAAAATAGATAACTTGAAGCATTCAGTAAATAAAATCATTTAGTGTTTATTTTGAGATAAATAGTTAAAATCAGAGAAATTTATGCAGAAAATAAAATAGACTCAGGGATGGACATTAAAAATATGAATGAAATATCGAAATCTTTGCTATAGATTTGAAACGCATACATTTTTCGATCTTAACATTATTTTTTGAGTTTAATAACTTTGACTAAAAAGAACAAAGATGTGTGAATTCCCCATTTTGTAATTTATGTAGCCACCTTCCTCACTGTAACAAAAGTGAAACGTCTACACATTCTCAATCGGCTTAGCAACTCGTCAAAACCAATGTTTGAATTACCCTCTAACACGGTGCTTAGTTGCTTCCTCGCTCTTTGAGGAGTCATGTAAGAGTCTTAGACGAGATTAACGTCTTAAAAGAAGACAGACTGAAAGCCACACACACAAATGTCCAGATTGCATGCCCGGATACATGCTTTGCCGAAGACCTGGTCATCTGGATCAGTAACCTTACAGGAAAAGATGCTAGTATGAACGGCATTAAAGATACAAATAGACTTTGAGAAATCTATTAACTTTGGAAATGAATGATTTCTTTTAAGTCATATATACAAAGAAAAAATTGCATATTTTTTCAGATAGTAAAAACTTATTCCAAAAATCTGATTAGATATTAGATTGTTCAATTAATTCTATAGGAGATTCGATTTTATGTTGTAGTTTTGTAATATTTTTTTTATTTCACTCAATACGTCCTGACGTATATACGCCCTGGTTCATATGCCTGTATTCTATGTTCGAATTAGTTTGTTGTATTGAAATTTTCTTATTTTTTCCATTTTTGTAAGCTGCTAGAAATTTAGAAGAAAAATCATATTTGATTCTGTTTAAGATCATGCTTGTGAAATAGCATTAATTATTGGCTAAAGATTTGTTCTTCTGCCAGCAAAAGAATTCAAAAAAAGCAACTATGAAAATTACCACACTTTCCAAGATTACATTTAATACTGATGAGTTGTAATAACGCGCATTATGTAACTATTTAATCGAGTTCACAAGTTACATATATAAAAATCAAGCCTTTTTTCCTAACTTTTCTCGAATTAGTTTTAAAATTTGACTTTGGTTTAAAGATTGGGAAAAAGGAATCGTTAATTTGTCTTCCACATTGTAATTTACTGTAATATATAAATTGCAAATGAGCAAGAAATACAGTTTGAAAGACTTAAGATTAAAACTCTACTTCTGATGTTAAGAAAATAAAGAAAATTTTAAAATAAAAATTGTGATTTTATTGTAATTCATTTATTGTGTAGAAACCTGTGGTTAATAGTGGCTGAATTATACTGTATCACGCGTATCTTTTTCGCTTATAAAAATCCGATATTTTTGAAATTATTTTAATTAAATAAATACTAATTATTATCCTGTTTATTATAGAAGATTTATTATTCTTTTCGGTACTTGCATATTATCACAATCTACCGGCGACATTATATGAAACGAAGCACATGGTTTCCAATTCAGCGCGTACGAAGAAGAGGAAATCGGGGTTGCCAACTTGGCAAATTATTAATAGAGTTGGCGATAGTTGCAATAATACGTAAGTTCCTTCTTTTCGCTTATTTTCTTTTGATTTTCCTTGAACAGTGCTGTTTATTTTCATTATTTTTATTTCGAGTTTTAAGCCCTATTGCAGAACAATCAGAAATGTAACGTTAAACTGAATTAAAATACAGTGACTTAATTTGTTTGTTTTTTTGTATGTTTTTTAGAACTATCTCTTTTGAATATTTTTTGTTTCATAAATTTTTAACTGTAATTTGAATGTCTAGAAAGAAAGCCAATCTTGAACAAATATTAGGGAATATATTATTCCAATGTAATTATGTAGATATAACTATATATGTAGTATGTAATACACCAACAACCTATCTTCTGTTATAAAAATTACTGAAAGGAATTTCCTTTGACTTGTATTTCATCCGTGGTACCTAAATTACATCCGATTTCGTTATTTAAACAGAACATTTCGAAACAGAACATTCGAACTTTGATTTAACTGAAAATGAGAACGCCCACACATTTAATACGTTTAATCAAAAATTTTAGAATTCCTAGTAAAATACTTCTATTTTAAAGATTAATTTTCCTCTCACATTAACAATAGGAATCAATGAAAAGGGCTGCATACCAAATATTTTGCGAATATTCCATAATTAATTTAACGACTATTCGACTCTGCGTATAAATACCACTCTTTCTCTAATATTTTAAAATCCTTCTAATTTAATAACTTTTGTAGAGGGAGAAATTAAATATTTTTTTTTTGCCTTTCTAAGGTGTTGAAATGCCGTGTTTATTAATATTCGACAGCGCAATTCTTCGTTTTATTTTCTGCATAGGTTCGACAGTTCCATATTGTCAACAGTTGTTTACCATTTCAGAGCTATTTTCCATTTCGTGCAAACAGTATTTTGCAATAAGGGAGTTCGAAAAAGCAAAATTTCTCATTTCTGAGCTGAAATTTGCATTTTATTTATTAACTCTCAAATCTCTTCAATGCTTCTCTGTGTGTTTTGATTTTTGGTGGGTCTATTTGTCAATTCTAAGTAAATAATATTCTTGTCTAAAAGATTTCTCGAATTTCTAGACGGTATTTTTTTCGCTCTTTATTTCTTTGTTAATGTTTATTTTTATTTTTTTTTAATATGTGAAATTCCTGACAGATAAATTGCATAATTTCATTAAACTTGCCTGCGTTTTAAATTTAATTTAAATCGGTTCGGATTTATTTATGCAAAATGTTTCAATTTACTCTTTTTTCTCTAATACAGGTTATGCACGTCGAATGTCTTAATCATACAATTCCATCTCGTATTCCCCTTTTTTCTTCAAAAAATGTACGAGAGAATTTTGAAATATTTAGAGCATAAATTTAGAAAATAAAAAACTTTTTTGTCTGATATTTTTTCTTAGAAATCTAATTCATAAAAAATGTGTCGTTGTATTTTTCTTCACAATTTAGGAAAAAGCAGCTATACAAATATTTTCAGAAAACTGATCTCGCCATTTTTTTAATCATAGCATCCCGTGACTTCTATTTCTTAATTATGATCCAAAATTAAAGATGATGCATCAGGATAAGTGAAATTTCAAATAATTAGTAATATAAAAATTAAGTCAATTCTTGCTTAGATCAACAAAGAAAAATTTTATCTTAACTACTTTTTATTAAATAGTTACAATTAATATAAATACGTATATATATATGACAGAATCACAACATTAAGTGGTAATTAATTTTTATTCATTATTATTAGAGTACCGTATTGTCATCCAAAACAATCGCGTGTATGAAATTTCAGTTCAACTGAAGGCTTTAATACGTGAGAAAAAAAAATCTTTTCAAGTTTTGACCCAAGTCTCTAAAAATGAAACTAACGTGGCTGTATCTGTAATTCTTTAAATAATTAGTTTCAGTCCATTTTTATTAATTATAATTAAATTATTGTATTTTTACGCAAAATAATAGTGTATAGAACATTTCAGCTCAAATGAGCGCTTTAAAATGTGAGAAAAGAACCTTTTCAAGTTTTGACACAAGTCGCCAAAAATGATGCCATCGTGGCTGTATTTGTAATTCTTTAAATAATTAGTTTTAATCAATTTATTTTTATTATTTATAATTAAATTACCGTATTGTCATCCAAAATAATCATGTATATTAAATTTCAACTCAATGGAGCGCTTTAAAATGTATTTTATTAACGACTGAAAATTCCACCAGGATAAATAAATATATAGAGAGTGTGAGCTAATAGTAGGAATTGAAAAATATATTCGAATAGAACTAAAATTCCGATTAATGCTTAACACGTGTCTCTCACTCAAATTTGAAAATAATATATGGAAATAACCACATAATTCTTACCAAACTGGAACTAAAAAATGTCAGTTTTTCTAACTTCACTTAAATTTTGATTATTTTGGTTCACTTGTTTTTTTTAATTGATTGGTTATTAATGGCAACAACTGAGGCAACACGGTAGCCTAGTGGTTATGGTCCCGGATTCGTGACCGGCGCGTCATGAGTTCGAGTCAAGTGCTGCTGAAATCAATTGTGACTCAATGAGGCAACATTAAGGCTATAGGCGAAGGACCTCACAATTTTAAACCCCAGCCACACTTAAATAAATGAATCATGAGAATTCACTTCCAAATATTTTCTTAAATATGGAACAATCATACTAGACTAAAAAATTTATCGGCTGATTATCTTAGTTAATTGACATCTTTCGTTCATAGAGTAAAACCAACACTAGATTAGTTTGAACTTTCATATTTGGCTTTTTCTCTTACTCGTGGCAGTGAAAGCCTACTGGTTAAGATAACGGACTCGTGGCTGGCGTGTCATGAGTTCGAGCCTAGTACCGTTGAAAAGCCGCAATGTAAAGGGGGTCGATGAGCGTTAAATATGTCGAGGCCCAAACGTCCTCCCGTTGGTGTGGTTTGGTAGTTAGGAAAGGGATGCCAGCTCACGTGTCATCCTCTTCACTTGACCGAGGTTCAAAATGACGAAATCCGTCGCCAAAAGCCCTCGTGTAGCTAGATAGTCTGACGTTAATATTTACTCACTCACATTTTTCTCTTACTCTATTCTGAATAACAAATAAGTTGTTTTTAACCCATATTTTACCCATAGGAAGTACTAAAATTAAGCAGTTTTCTCTCTTCGATAATTATCATTAGCAATACGAGATACAAATACTGTAAAGAAATAAGTATCAGTTTTTGAATGTTTAAAGTTTGAATTTTCAAAAAAAGCTTAAAAATATTATTACATATAAACTGAATATATCATATAATTCTGGTGCTAACTTTTCTGCTGAATGCGTAGAAATATACCATTGAAGGAAAAACCATTAATTAAAACAGGATATTTTTCGCCTTAACAATACGACCGGGTGCATAAACCTTTCACCACGATAGTTGTAAAAATTAGGGTCGGTCTGTGTAGAAACAGCTGTTGCTCTCTCTCTCTCAGTCGAGAACGCTAAATATGCTATCGTGACATCTCACGTAGGGACATAATGTAAAGAGGCGAATTTTTTTCCTCCTCTTGCTAGAGTTCTAGCAAATAAGAACGCTTCATAGATTGGGAATTCACGCTGTAGGTGTTTTAAATGGGTAAATCTTGTACAAAACTACTTTTCTTTAATTTAACAGTTGCTCTAGAAGAAACTCTTATTTTCAATATTAAAAAGTTTGTAAAAAAGTGTATAAAAATAGAGATTTAAGGGTTGAAAAACAGCTCTGTGTGTACTGAAGGGCTATCTATTGACGTTTTGTAACGACTGAAGTAATTCAGAGAAATAGATAGAATTCTCGTTCGTAAAGAGCATTCAACACACTCATTCTCGCTTTATGTTCTATTTTTAAATTTAAAAAAAGGGTTTTTTCAGAACTACATTTTTACAGCGCGCTTGTCCAAAAGAATGTTAATACACACATTACGTTGTAGAACTATTAATACCTAAAAATTAAAATCGTTCCTAAATAAACATTGGTTTCTCTTTGATCATTGTTTTATAATTCGTTGTACTGCAGAATAGAAATTTCTCTTTTTTTGTACGTTATTTCTATACTTTTCCCGCACATATAATACTACGTTTACTTCTATAACTGTTTTTTACAATCTATTTGATCTAATGCTTAAATCTTGCACGAAAATTTCACTAAAGACTAATATGATTTAATTTTGCCCGTAGTTTGTCTCTTAGGAATATGTGAATTTAATTCGTTAAGAGAAGTATTTAAAAACAAAATTGGTTTTCAATACCATCTTTTTAGTCCGAGAGTCTCTTAGCTAGAAATAAAAGATGTTTTTATCGTATAGTAAAATATATTTTATGAAACAATACATTAAAATAAAAAGCTTTTTGCAGCTGTGGAATTTTTAACTTCTTAATTTTAATTATCGTAACATAATTGTTAATGATCATACAAGTAGTTTATAAATACTAACACCATGGCGCGATAATGTTGTTAGATATTATTTGTGAATAGAATTCATCAGTATTTAAAAAAAAATTCATATATTATTTAGTGATAATAATAAACTATATTCGTATTTTTGCTCTTTACTGCTTTGAGAACTGTATTTCTTTTTCAACTGAACTGTGATTTTCAGTACTATTTTGCATCGGAATTTTACATTACATGAATATGAAATGCGGTTATTTATTCACATTTATTATAAGTACGAATTAATAAATAGTACGATTAAATACTAAAAATACGCATAACCGTACTATTAAACAATATTAATGGGATTCGAATATAGCATTTTAAAACAGTGCTATAACTGAGTGATTTTATACCTACATTATATATATCTTCTATAATTCCCACATAAGCTTAAAGAAAGGATAATCTTTCAAAATAAAAAAATTTAGTTAAAATTACTAACTGAAATTAAAAAACTAATTTCAATTAAAAAATTTTAAAATTATATTTGCTAAAAGTGTAAATACATTTTTTGTGTCAGAATGTATATAAGGTAGAGATTGATATAATTTTTTTTTAAAAAAAAAAGAAAATTTTCTTATTGCAGTAACTGAAAAAACTAATATACTGAAGGATGAATTTTTTCTATGGCGATAAAAGTATGTATTTGCCTCCAAATTGGAAACTTTTAATATTTAAAAAAATAAATTGATTGAAATTTTATTTCGATTAAAGTGCATACACATCATATCACTAACTAGAAATGTAAAATCTGCTTGGATTACAGAATAATCATAATTTTGAGATATAAAAATTTTACTTTTGTTGGGAAGTGCCTACGTTTCATATCAGACAATGCAGACAAAAATACTTATATAACAAAACATAAAATTATTGGTATAGAAACACACTTTTTTAAATATTTGAGAGAAAAAAATGATTTTTCCTCGCTCTTATATCACATTGAATTATATTTTCTCTCAGATTCTTATTATTCAATACCAAGATATATACTTCTATTCTCGATTTAAAATCTAGAAACAATTCGCAAATTAAACACACATCCTGATTCATGTAAAAAGATACAATTTTTGATTACACGATGTTTATTCAAAAGATCTTCTTGCAAAAACTCATCACAGTGTGGAAACTCCGAGACATGCTATCTCCAGACACTCATTTCCTTTTTTTTTCCTACCGGGAGAACGAAAAAACACGACCCCGGCAGATCGCTTTAAAACACGCAGGAATCCAAGCAAAAAATGGAAGTTGGGAAAAAGATTGGATTATATTGTTGTATAATATCGATTGGGCTCGTTCGGGGAGAAGTAGGGAGGGGTGAGGGATCCAGAATAATTGGCTGGGTGTCCTTCTCCTCTCATGGAGAACGTGGATTAGATAGTGTAGGAGGATGTAATACATGTGTGGACGAGAGATATAGCAGCAGTTTATAGTGGGCTCTAATCCTATTGCTCTTATGGATGGGCAATTTATATCACTTTGGAAATCCTTTTCGAATTTCGGGACGTTTTTTTTAAAAAAAACGTTCCCCTCTTAAATTTGTACACAACAGTGATTTTGAAATTGCGGTATGCGTATCTTTCGATGCACACGACTTTAAAAGGGTTCGATGGCACCCTAGTTAATTTGAAGCCCTTATATATAACGATAATAATAATAATAATACGAATAGTAATAATAGATTCAAATTAAATTTAGGTATAAAATTTAGGCATTTATTAAATATATAAGCTCAAACTCAGTGGCGCAACAGCCAGCCCATGAGGGTCAAGGCCTACTGTGCGCATCCTAGTATACGTCACCATTGGGCTCTGTGCATGAGCAGATGTCCCGATTAGGTGGCCAATCTGAAGCAATACCCCAGTGTTTACGTCCCCAAGCAAGCGAGACTCATTTATTGACCCACTACAATAGGGATGAAAGCCTGAGTCGACCTTGCCCAGCCCAGGAATAGAACCCGGACCTGTGATGGGAAAGCACAATACGCTACCACGCGACCACTGGGCCTTAATTAAATATATATATATGGTATAACAATTTATCATACAATTTAGAATACCGTAAAATCCAGCGTATAACGTGCATCTATACTTTCAAGCTGTATTTTTTAATTTTTAGGTACTATCGCCGTATAACGCGCACCCCATTTTTTACGCAGAAATCTGAAGTGTATGTATTCAATGCTCTTATCTTTTGAAATTTATTCGAGGTATTTTCCCAGACTTTTTTTTTAAAAAAAAAATATACTTGTAGAACTATAACTCTTTAAGTTCATAGGGAGTCTGTCATTTCTTTTAAATAAACACTATTTTGAAAAATGTAGAAGTCTAATTTTTTTTTTCATGCTCATCTTTCAAATTACTTTTTAAAGCTATCATTTTTATACTCGGGGTGTAACGCGCATCCATAAATTTCTATCTCATTTTTAGTGTTCAAAGAGCGCGTTATACGCCAGATTTTACGGTAAATTGCTTTTAAGTAAGAAATAAAACATATTTATCTAATTAATCGTATAATATATTTGTTTCTTGCTTTCATACGTGTGAAAGTATTAATGACATCCTCGTACTTGATTTCTTTAACTAACTGGGATTCACTGCTTAATAATTCTAGTGCATTCAGCCTATCTTGCTTCATACCTGCACGTATAAAATTTTTATGCGGGATTAAAAAAAAAATAATTAAGTTTTTGAGCAACCGAACAAAGGTATAATTAAATAGGGTGAATTAATATTTGTCTTATAAAGATGAGCAAACAAACGCTACAATTAGGTTTTTTAAGAAAAATTTATGAAATATCTAACGTTAATAGATAAATGCTATACCACACAAAACAAAAAAAAATTAGTACCTATTTGTTAGATATTTTAAATTTTACTATTTGCACGATTCACTACTTTTAAAAACAATTCTACCCTTTTAATATTGATATATTGAGGTTGTTAAAGCAAGAAAAGAGATGCATTAAAATTCGGTCTTTCTGTTGATAATAAAACAAATCGATTTCAAATTTTTGCCGCCTCGAAAAATTTTGGCGATCTTAAAAATTTGCCGATCTAGGCCCGAGCCTCTCTGGCCTAAGCCTAAATCCGTCGCTGACGGTACACGTATGTGTCTATAAAAAAAAAAGATAATCCAAAACATCTTTGCCGCATTTGCGGGAAAACAATGAAAGCAGTAACTGATGTATAAACAAACCCCGAAGTTACATAATAAGTGGTGCCGAGAAACGTAAGTTGTGGGTACCTACAGATCTACTATCAAAATATTAGAAGTTTTATATTTAATTCAGATTTTACAATTTTATCTCGCCGATGGAACTGATAGAAAAAAATTTCTCCACTCAGGAAAAAAGGCTGTTTTTTCCTTAAATCCAACCAAGAATGTACCTGCGTAACATTTATTAAATTATATTTGTGCAACAACTCTTAGAGATGTGAAATACTCTTTCATGTTTACTAAACAATACAAATGAAATAATATAGGAATGTTTTCAACTCGATGACACGTCAAAATATCTCTTCAAGACATACATTTTGACAGAGCGTTCCAAGGAATAGAACATAGGGAGAAATTACTCATATCTGTGAATTAAAAGAAGCCAGGTCATTACTATAAATATATACTGAGAAAAATATTATATAAAAAGTTATCTCTCTCTTAACTCGATTAACTATTTTCCTTTTTATACTCCAGAATTAAATAAGTGTTTCTAATGAAAATAAACTTTAGTGTGTCGAAAAAATTAGTTATTGTAGCAATTTTTAAATGTAAAATTCGTAGAAGTTTTTTAATTAGTTTATTCTATTGCTATTTCTTGTTACTTAATTCATTTCCATTCGAAATTGAATAAATTACCAATATGTTTCATCCGCTATATGAAAAAAAAATCAGAAAAGAAGTTCATGAACTCTTAAATTTGAACAATTATCTAGAACATTTTTCATTGAAACCTCTAACTTAAACAGCTGGTTTATGCAACAACTCCATGGCGGCAAATTTATTTGAAGCAGTAGTTATAAACTTTCAACTTATCAGTGATGCGAGAAGTTTATCTATTGAATTACTTAGAATTTTAGTGTACAGCGACGCATTGTAATTTAAGAGCATAATATAAATGCATAGAGCTACGATTAAATTTGAGACTATTAAGTACGTTGAGTAAAGGACTTCGAGAAGTATTGAAAAAAAAACTATTGGATAGATCTGAAATACGGTTGCTTACACGAACTCTTTTAAATTGTTTAATTGGAATTTATTTTATGTCCCAATAATAGTAAAATTAGTTAACATTTATTAACGATGTTTTATCGATAAATATGTCGTTTTTAAAATTTCTAAATTAGAAATGCTATGATTAACTATATACCTTCTCGGAGGCTATACATATCCCTATCCCTATTTTTTCTTTCCAAATTCGTTTAATATATCTGCTAAGCATAGACATAAAAAATGAAATTCAAGAAATTTTTCACATTATATATATAATCTATATAAACACAGCACACTTATAATGTCAAATCAAATAACTTCAAAAGAAATATCATTGCTAATACTAAGACAACTTATTAAGCTGGTATAACATGATTTTCATTATCTCAAGCAATATTCCTGTTGAAACGTTTGTACTTACTGAACTATGAACCAATTTTTATGATTTTAAAAATATTCTAAAATACGATTTTCTGAAATAAGAAGCAGAAAGCATTACTTCAACGACCTGTATCAAAAAAAATTAATTTTTAAATTTAGTTTAACATGAAATAAATTTTTGTGAATTATTTTATGAAAATATAAACGCATTTTTCTCAAAGTGCTTCTCTTCTGATTTTTTTTTTTTTTTTTTTTTTTTGAAAAATGCTTTATCTAAGATTTAAATAGTTTGTCGCACTGAAAATTTAACTCTCCGCATAATGATAACTAATAGGAAATACTCTGAAAATTAATGTTTAAATTCATCATAATGGGAATAAAGCACTTCTATAAATTATTCAAGATCTATTTTAGTGGCATAACAGTAATTTTATTTATTATTTTTATTGAAAATTCATCCATTCTGTTGAGTGGAATGCACAACAGGAATGATGTATCTGCATTCAATTTCCCTGATAATTTTTCCTTGGAGAAATTTGAAGGGGGAAAACTCTCTCTCTAAAATTCAGATATTTTTATAGATCTGAAGCTATTATACTTTAATTCTGGACTAAATTGAGAATGCTTTTTGTATTCGAATTTTTTCATATCTAGAGAGCGATTTTTTTTTAATTCTGCGAATTTTTATTTCAAAGCTCTTATATTACACAATTAAATTTTTTAAATAACTAAATTTTTGATAAAGGGTTACTGAAATGAAAATTCAAATAGAAAGTGAAACATAATTCAACCATAAAACTATCCATATTGATACACTTTTTCCCGAACTCTTTACATTCACTACACAACATAAAAGAAAGCATAACACTATGGAAAAACGCAGACTTAGAATGCTGTGTACTTTTTCAACGAATAATACTTTAGGTCAGCTGCACAAATAAATTACCTTGTTTGTTGAAGAAGCATGTTTTGATAATCTCGCCTCAGAATTTCGTTAGGCTTACGTATATCTGTGCATAGAGTGGATTATTCATAATACGTAAACGCCGCATAACAAATTCCCAATAATTATGTATCTATTTTTGTAACTTCAAAAAAAAATAATAATAAAATAGTTCTGAAAATAGCACTCTTTTATGAGCTTCACTTTTCATTTGAAATATTTTTTTTTATCTAGTGGGCTATGGGCTAAGAATATTTTTTACCGTTGCCATTAGATCAAAAGCTACTAAGAAATAAAAAAAATTGAAATAATTTTGTGTTTTAGGAAACCGTTATAGAATAACGTATATACGTAACGTTTTTCCTATATAAATTTAGTTACTTGCACGTGAACCAGTGTTTCTCAAACTGTGGGGCACGAGCATATCAAAAAGTCGAAAATAAAAGATTATTTTAAAAAGTTATAAAAATTTACTTAAAGGAAGCAAAACATAATACATTTTGACATAAAAAAATACACGTTGCACTTTTATTGTCATCTGTTCCAATTTAAAAATTAGAAAAGAAAAGCAACATAATACTTTTCTTATTACTTAAATGTATATATATAATCTACCTAAAATATCTATTACTTAAAAATAACTTACTAAAAATATCTATCATTTGAAAGTAACATATACAAATTTTATTATTTAACTTGATAATTTGAGTGGTTTATAATTAAGATAGTATTTAGTTTTAATGTCAAAGAGTACATTATTATTGCATTCAATATGGAGAGGAGGCGCGAAGAAAATTATAATTGAAAATTGGGTCGCAAGTATTGAAACTTTGAGAAGCACTGACGTAAACGTTATATATAACCTTCTGTATAGAATTTTCATTTAAAACAAGAATTCATCTTTATTATAATAGATTTCATTATTTTTAAGTATCCCCAATTTCCATTGCATTTTCTTTTAAAAAAATGCTGTTATAATACTGCAAATTATATTAGAAATTCTTATATTCTAAATTTAAGTCTCTTAGTAAAAGCATTGAAAATGACTTTAAAATTGCTTGAGCGCAGGAAATCGGTAGGAATTTTAAAAACTCATATTGGTAACAACTATAACGCGTTAAAAGTTTTCTATTTTTTTAAGAAAGAAGATAAAATTTATCTACAGTCAATTTAATCAAATCGAAACTGATTTATATTTTGTACAATGATTAGAATTAAATTGGCAACGAGCTCAAAATGTATTCATAAATTCTTTATGAATTACTTTTTGAATTGTTGAAAAATAACCGCAACCAAATCAAATCTTTCAAGTTAAATAATTCTGTGATGACTATTTAATTGCTGAACAATTATTGACAGCAATGTTTATTTAAAAATATAAGAGCCTCTTTCACATGGTTAGCAATACAAATATAATTGAGTTAAATTATTTCTTCTAAAAGAATTAATAAAAAAAATAATCTTATTATTCTAAAATTCCAAAAAAGAAAGTATAAATAGTTTCTAATGAGAATATTAAGAAATTATCTTCATTTTAATGCTATGCTTCTACTGTTTTTTCCCTTCATTTGTTTTAAAATTATTTGAGTTATTATCCACATCAAAGTAAAAAAAGTGATTTCGTAAAGACAATATAAGTTAAAATGTGAATGATTTTTTTTGTCGTTTTGTCTTTGTGCCTAAATCCGTAATTATATTTCCCCCTTTTTGTTACGTCAAATCTTTGTTATTTCATTTACAAAAGTCTTCATCTAAAACTAATCTTAATTAAAAGCAATTAATAAAAAAAATATATCTTCAAAGTCTAAAAAAGTAATATTTTAATTTTGCAATTTTCAAAGTTAAATCTATAGATTCAAAGCAATTTCCTCACTGACTCTTAAAATAAAATTCAAACTCGTATCCCAACAGAAATAAAAGTTTATATAAGGGTTATAACAACGCATAACACATACGATGTAATATGAAACTAAACCACTCCAAGTCAACAGTTCACCCGCAGCACTACCTAGCCCATTCACCACCTTTTTTTTTATATTATTATTATTATCCACTGTGCAGTGTGTGCCAGGTGTACACACAATTCTGCCGGCAGATGGTCCCCTTTGACAACTCGGCCGCCATGTGCATGAGGCGCTTCCGTCACCTGTTCGCCAAACGAGGGACGTCATTTCATTTTAGAATATTTGTAAATATGTATCGCTCTCTCTTCATTTAAATATGATTATAATTTTAAATAATATACATAACGGAATAGAGCGTATTTGCGTGTACAACTGAATTGGAGAATGGAATGTTTTATGTTCTTTTAATTGCGATTTCTTTCATGATAAGTGTTCTATAAGTGTTCTTGAAGATAATATTGCATCATTCCGTATTGTGTGTGTGTGCTTGTAATAAATATTAAATTGATTTTTAAGTATTCAATGATTTAATTTATCCATTTTTTTGTGGTTTTAACACGTCACCACTTAGCTGTACGGTGCTTTTATCCGTCTCAATTTATTAAGTAATTTAGGAAATGTATCCACAAATGTCTTTGTTAGGAAAGTGAAACACTTAATAAAACTTTTTAATTAGAATTCATAAAAATCAACGTTATTAAAAGTTGTTGTTTTTTTTTTAAGAAAACCCGTAGTTAAAGTATAGTTCCTATTTATGAATGTATAGAATGATTTGGAATCAGGTGTATAAAATGTACCTCAAATTACTTATTTTACAGCTTATTTTTTTGAATATTTTTAAAGATATAAAAAACCAATTCGAACTATCAGTAATTGTATAGTTTCATTGTTGTTTAATCTAAAAAACTAACACAGAAAACACTAATCAAGCATAAGAAAAAGAGTAATAAATGAATGTTAAGGCTTAAAACACTTTATAACTCGGAGTAGTTTTACTTTCTACATTAAAATTAAATTTTTTTTAAAGAGATTTGGGGAAAATCTTGTAAAGAATAAATTTAGTCTTCTAAAAACGCTCGAACTACTTATAGCTAATAAAGTTTATAATTGAAATTTCTTTTAAAAATTTCAAATGAGACGTGGTTACGCATACGGGTGCTTAGGGAAATAAACGCAAAAACTACTTATGTTTTAAACATTTAAATTTTAAAATCAAAATTAGAATTTTATTTTTCAGTTCACAAGGAAAGTTCGAAATCGCTTTATATAATTTTAGGTTCATACTATAAAGTAAAATAGTTGTAAAAAGAAAACGTTAAGTCACATCTAGTCACGGTCCAATCAGCATGTTAAATTTTTCGTTAATTTGAATCAAAAAAAGAATTTTACAAATAAAAATTTGAAATTATATCGAAATAATTAAAAATGCTAAAGAATTTTTAAAACTTTCATTCTAAGTGGTCATTTATTGATACATTTCATTTCACCTATCATATGTTGTATCTTACAACAAATGTAGCTTGTATATATATACATGTAATTTAGTAAAGAAATATTCGGTCAGTCTAACCAAAATTTTAAAAAACGAATGAAGTCATTAAAATGCCTCTTTTTATTCAAATTAAAGATAAATTCTTAAAAACTTTCTTTTAAACTGGAAAATAAGAAATAAAAAATAAGATTTAAATAATAAAATCGCATCAATTTAAATAGAATTAATCAAAGTTTAAAAAATTTAATAATTTCGATTTTTGAAATAATTCATTAACGGTGTATATTTCACGCTATCTTTATTACAGTTTTGCAATATGTTATTAATAAAACAAAAAGTATAATCAAGAATATGAGTATTTTTTTAATTTCTGAATAGCTCTTTTTAGCAGTATCTAAAAGAAGAAAATTTTATTTGCTCCATTAAACCATAAATTTCTCCGAAAAAAATTTGTTCTTTTAGCGAAATGATTGCCATCTTAGCTTTCTATCACTTACTTTTCTGGGATTTATCTATAAATCAATAAGCGAATTTGTTCTTTCAAAGGAAATTTTTTTTTCTTCGTAAAAGTATAAGTTAATGTTTTATGAGCTCAATTGATTTTGAGGCCATAAATTGACGATAACGTTAAAAAGAGAGTTTAGAAAAAAAAGGAAATTAGATTTATGAACTGAACTTTTTTGGAGGAAAAATATTTTTGAAGAAAAATCATTTTTGCAATTTTTTTTCTGAGCTTATCCTCAAAAAGAATCATTCATTCGTTATGCTAATTTTGTTATCATAATAAATTTGTTTTATCACTTTTATAAAATGAGAATTTTTGTATGCATTATCTCTTCCTTGGAAACATATGCTTAAACTTTTTAAATATCTCTGGATTAAATAGGGTATTAAAAGCAATTAGTACAGTTTACATTTATTTTTTTAAAAAAGGACCAAATACAGTTCGAAAAAAAACAACAAATTGTATGAAGAATTCATTATAATAAGAGTTATTTATGCATCACAAAATAAATTGCATGTGTTATATTCTCTTTTTCGCAATTCGCTGAAAATTCCACCAAGGTATCAAAAACTTGGTCTTAGAAATTTCAAAATGTCTACATTTTTTTAATCTTAACTCACAATAAATTAATGCTGAAAATTTCGATGAGAAAATAGAATTTCTTTTCTCTTTTAAAGTGATGTATAGCTTCACTGTGTTTACCAAAGAAACACAATACACGTTTGACAGAACAGACAATTACTACAGGTTTCTACTTGACAAACACATTAATTTCTGACAAGAAAGATTTTGTTTTTATTTGCCTTTTCTTCATTTATTTCGAAATAGCATGGCAAAATTGCGTGTTTCCTGTTTCAGTTGCGGTTCTCCACTTGATATACGCTGTTCCCCACCGAGTTTTCCCCTAACGTTTTGGAACTTTTATACAAATTTATATTGTAATTATATTTATTTACTAATTATTTATTGCATTCTATTTTCCATTGTTCAACGTATCTTTGGCGAGATTTAGTCTGCGTTATCCGTAGAATGTTTATTACAAATTGTAGATTAGTAAACCATTTCTTATTTAAAAATCACACTTCTATATTTTGAATATCTTTGTGATTAAATAGCAAGCAGTCTAGTAAAATTTCCAAAGTGTTTATGAAATATAAAAAGGTTCGAAAATTCTCCAAGATTATCATCTCTATTTATCAGATTCATTAATGTATAAGTTTCAACATCGTCCTTTTTGTATGCTTTGGGGGTAATTTTATTTGTTTATATAAAAAGCAGTCTTCAACAGGAAGATTTTTCGTGCTTATTCGAATGGACCGTAAAAGTATTCATTTCAGTTTATTCCCTAGTTAGCATATTGTTATTTAATTGTACGAGGGCATACCAGTTGCATACATATTTTTAGAGGTGGCGCAATGAAAGTTCGAGAATACTATGAAATATTATGAAAAGTATATATACCATTAAAATCAAACAAGTAAACAAGCATTTGGTTTTGTTGATTAGCTATTTTTTTATATAAAATACAGAGAATTTGGTAGCACGATTTCTTACTAGAAGTTATTACATTGTATATATATTTTTGTTATTGCATAATTCAACCTTTGTAAGGGTGTATACGACACAAGAGGGTTACTGTACAGCCACACCAACGTCTTCAACGACTTCATGAAAGTTCAAAAATAGAGGAACCTCTCAGAGCGTTATGCTTCTGTCACTGAATCTACATATGAAGTATAGTTTAAATTGGCGTAAGTAAAAGAGCAAGTGAATAGTCATTTTATTTAGATACTTGAACGTTAAGGGGTGGGAAACCCCAATGTTGTAAAATCAAATAAGTCAGAGGTAATGAAAGTGATGAGGAAAAAAATGCTCTTACCTCTTCCTCAGTGATGGTGCTGACGGAATCCATGCTCTGACTCATGGTCATCGACGATTCGGACACTGCGGTCGACATGATGACCGGCCGCCTCGACTCCAGTATTACCGGAATGACTAAGCAGTGACCGCAACTCCCTTCGAATGTCACCGGTGTTCCCGACAAAAATCTCCTTCAAAAAAACACTCACTCTGACTCTTTCCTTCCTCCTTATAATTTTTTTCCCGAAGAAAAAGTAAATTAAAAAAATAAAAGCGCTTTAATTATCAGATATACAGGTGTACACAAACGAGGAGGAAGGGGTGTACGAAGGAGTATAATCGTCTGCCCGAAAAAGTTTCGGTATCAGTCAGTTCTCATCTGTGAAAGAAGATGGAGAAGAGCACGCTAAAGAGAGAGAGCGTTTTAGGCCGGTTACCTGGCAGATATGTTACCTGGCCGAGTGTGTCTACCTTTTGTTGTTCCCACGCGGCACAGCTTCGTCCGTCGCTCCACCCCCCCTTTCCCCGCGTGCGTTCCCCCACACGAGGAGGAAGTGACGTCACGCCACGTGACGAACACCTTCTCTTCTCTCCTTCCCTCCCTCCGTGCTACCTGAGAGAGAAGGTCTGATGGAGAACTCACCTTGACAGGGTTGGCTCGCTTTGGCGCCATCTCGCTCATCCGTTGGCAGAAGGGTGCGGTTTGGCGACGGAAACGAAGGTGCTTGTTTTATTTTTGGGTCGCGCGATACGTGTTCTGGAGGTTTCGTAAGGTGGTTTTGGGGGGCAATCGTTGAATGTCATTTAATATTACGTATTCTGGTACTTGTCTTGAATATTTTAAGAGAATATTTTTTCCCCCGTTACGTAAAATTCTGTACTTGCATGCTGAACATTTTTTAGAGCTTTCGGTGACACTGGACTTAAATAATGTATGTAATAAAATTTAATAATATTATAACTGACTAACCGATATGTGAAAATGAATGACTTTAGATTATATATATATATATTTTCTTTCTTTCTTCAGATGACGAATTGACATTTTTAAATTTTATTTTTCTCATGTGTTTTAAAATAACGCAACATTGTTACAAGTAAAATGATGTAAATTAACAAACAGGAAGGAAAAGGACAAATTGTCCCATTTAACTAAAATATTATTTAATAATCTATTCTTGGGGTAAATAATGAAATTTTATTTCGAAGAAAAAAATAAATTACTTTTTTGATATGGACGCTTGATCAGGGGCCTTCCACCTCTCTTTCCCTTCCACCAACCTCACGAGAGGACTTGTGGCCCGACAGCTATTTAGAGTACCCCCATGCTGCTAAGGCACTATACATTTACAAACATCCATGCCTTCTTCGGGATTCGAACCCAGTACGTCACCGCAGTCACCTTCACTAACCACTATGCCGGATGGGCGGCTACATTTTTTAAAAATAATCCTAACAATATTACTAGTCTAAAATGAATAGTGTTGAACGTTATTTTACAGAAGTTTATTCTTTATACTACTTAAGAATGGAAATGTTTAAATAAATATTTTCGTTTTATAATGAGCAATAGAAGGGATTTTTTTCTAATTTATGTAATTAAATTCTGTAGTAGATGATTTAAACAATTTTATTTCATATAGTCATTGTATTTTTCGATTTTAAATTAATCACTCACAGATGCCATATCTTTCGGGAAGTAAAAACCTCATTGTATTGCGTCTTATTGATTTTCTAAATACGTTTCGGTAAGTTCTATATTTATAACATACTCCTTTTTAATTTTTACATGTGGCCCTTGGTAGCCTGAGGGTCATGTTATGATTTCGTGGCCGGTATTTATAAATCCGGGGCTTCGAGTTCTGATGTCAACCGTGTTGAAGACCTAATGCACGTTAAATATGCAGTGGCTCAAAGTCTTTCCAATGGCGCGGTGTGGAAGTTAGAAGAATAGGATACCATCTCTAATGTCATCGTCATCACTTGACCGTGGTTCAAAAATACGAGGTCCGTTGCCAATATCTTTCCTGTAGCTTTAAAATGCGACGTTAATAAAAACTCGCTCAAGTTTTACAAAATAAATTATAATTTATAAAAATTAAAAAACACACTTTTACAGTGAATCAAACTAAAAAGTAAAAAAATAATTCTTAATATAAGAATAAAATGATTAACGAGAAAGTCAATGTCCTTGTGGTAAAAGCGTGGGGTGCTTTGTACTACATTTTCAAACTAACTCAGCGTTTTAGAATAGAACTAGTAAGAAATTATAACAATTATATAATATAGAGCACCCCACGCTTTTACCCCAATGACATTAATTTTCTCATTAATCGTTTTATTCTTATATATTAAGAATTATTATTATTACTTTTTAGTTCCATTCACTATAAAAGCGCGGTTTTTTTAATTTTTTTTTTAACTATAATTTATTGTTTATTGTTTAGTTCGATCTACAATAAAAGCGTGTTTTTTTGTTTTTTTTTAAATTTTTAAACTATCATTTATTTATTGTTGTATCTATCCTTGAGTTCGATATTTGGAGCCGGTATTACGTGGCTGCTAGAATTAGTCTTGCTCTTCAATGAATATTAATTAACGGATCTGATAGGTATTTAATCTTTCCGTTTACGGGACCTCGGATGAGTTCCGTTTTGTTATATTTCAAATATTCCGTCTCTATAGATACAGGTCAAACTAACAAAAGTGTGTTAAGAAGAAATATTAAATGTGTTAATCGTATTAACACTTTTAAACGTATAGCAATAATGTTAATTCGTATTATCACCTTTTAAACGTATTGCATTAATGTTAATTCGTATCACCACTTCTAAACGTATATATTTCTTTATAAAAATAAAAAAATATTTAACAATTAGAACATAATTTTTTTTCACATCCGTGAGTCTATTTTATTATTTCCATTTTCAGAAAAACTAGACAATTGTTTACATTATACGTATTGCTATAATGTTAATTAATGCCATCACTTCTAAACATATATTGATTTATAAAAATAGAAAATATTTAGCAGTTACAACATAATTTTTTTTCATATGCACGAGTTTTTTTCCTTTTTCAGAAAAACTATACAAATGTTTATATTATGGTTAGAAATTGCTGACGCACCCACCCTGCCTTTTCTCACATAAAGAATACTTTTATTTTGTTTGTTTTATTTGTATTAACCACAAGCCCATTCGCTTTTAGGGTTGCACCTTAATCTTTTAGCTGCTAATTGAAAAATTAGTCGCCAAATCTGGAAATGGCATATGGAATTAGTCGCCAAATCCGAAAAAAAGTATATGCAATAAGCTGCCAAATCTGGAAGTGGTATAATGAATTAGTCGCCAACTCGGAAAATCCTTATTTCTGATTATCCTGATCAGGACAATAAAATAAGATTATAAAATTATTGTATTGTCATCGATCCTTGACAAGTGTGGAAAATTTTGATTTAATCTGACCTTTTTGAACTCAATTTTTACCCACTTTAAAATTCCGTTACATACAAGTGAAACTTATAAAAGTGTGTTAAAAAGAAAAACGTTAGTGAACTTTAATTCAAGTATAACAAACTTTTTGAAAAATTTTTTTAAACATTTAAAACAGTTTTTTATGTTCATTTGCCTTATTTTTAGACTTTAAAAGTACTATATTAAGTGAAAACCTCCAAATCCTCCGCTGGATCACGCAACGATTCTTTTTTATGGTCTTTCTTCGAATAAGACCGAAAACATTTCATCATTTTTTAATGTTTGTTTACCTCAGAAAGATAGAAACTTTTTTTCTTTTTATATCCGGAATCAATGACCTTCTAATCAAAACATTCTGAATTTTACAGCATAAATAATAATTCTCAATTTGATTAGAAAAAAGATTTATTTCGATGTTTTAATTCGGAAAAGAATTACGGAATAAAAGGTTAAAGTTTAATGTTGCAACTGAATAATTTCAAACAATGATTTTAAAAAAATTGCCGCATCCGAATAAAAATTGCGTAAATTTCTCTTCTGAAATATTTACATACATGTGTAAGTTATAATTGTGCATTTTTTCTGTTTTTTTTTTTTTAAAGTGAAGAAATTTTTACCACGCAATACTTTTTTAGTGTAAGTTTTTAGTTATATCTAAGGATTACAAAAATATTTAATATTTGTTTGAAATGACCATAAACTTTTTAAATTCCATCAAAGACTGTTCTAAATAAAAAAAAAAACTCTTTGGTTCTGTCTGGATGGGCTCTTTCATTTCTTTTACTCTTAACCCACGGTTACTCGCGCCTGTTTTTGGTACCGTCGTTACTCGCGGGGTGTAGAGAACACCCCAAACTTTTTTAACGCGTGTATTTAATTATGAAAATAAAATTAAGTCATTATGATACATATTTATAAAGTACAAGATGTTTTTTGTATTATACAAATAAAATTATTACATTTATTGCATACAAATGAGACTAATATTAATTTACACTAAACATACAAAATTTTCATTTTAAAAACATAATTTTATATGTTTTTATGACCATGTGAAACGTATATACCAGTAATAAATATACTTTGAAATTAATGAGATAATAATTGTAGAAAGTAGAAAAATGATATTTTAATCATTTTCCAAACATTCATAGCAGACTGTATACATATGCTCAACTTCTTGCGGTAGTTCTCAGCCCCCCAGATAAACTTTTGAAGGTCATTACATTCCAATCGTTCGAGAAAGAAGGATTTCATCAGGCCTGAAGGTTCAATGACCTAAAATGTGCAGCTACAAAAAAAATCATGGTTCTATGCATACTTTTTAGAATCCTGGGAGGATTTTCTTGTTGCTGGGGTGTACAGAACACCCCGCGCGAATGATCGCGGGTTAAAAAAAGCTTAAATAGGAGATTAACCTAATAATGAACATTGAAATGTAGAACATTTTATTACCATCTTTTACAACCGATTTTGTGTTATATGAATTTGAAGCAGACATATAAATTAAAGTTGACAAAAATAGAAGTCAGTCTATTTGAAACCACACTAAGATTATTGACTACGTACCTCGCAAATTTTAATTTCGAGTACGAGACTCAAGCTCACATTCATCCTCTCTTTTCAAGTTTTCATGCAATACCAATAAGAAAACTAATGATTAATTTCTAATTTCCAATGGGACTGCGGATTGGCATTATCATTGCTGACTTAGTATATTCCCTGGGAACTGATATCACTTTTTCGTGCGGCACCGTATAGGCTGAATACCAATCGCCACAACGCAATTTTGACGCCCAATTTCCTCCCCAGAGGGAGGCACCTCAACTCTGACGATGTGAAATGGAACTAGGAATTTTGATTTTTCCGAGGTCACGCAAGCCAAACAGACAAAAACAATACAGACAATAACACAGACAAATGGGACATTCCGCATAATCATACGACATGGATTTCTGCATCGTAAAAACTCACCGACTTTGGCCGGGGTCGAACCCGCAACCCTAGGCGTACAAGGTCAGCGACAAACCAACTACGACACCCATCGGGCATGAGAGGACTTCAAGCCTCGTTAAATTTTAAGTGCATATTCAATTCTACACAGTGGATTTGTAGTGACGCCAGAACTCAAACCCATGACACGACAAAAACAGCATTGCCACGAGTCCACGACCATGACCACTAGCACGCTGCGATTCAAGGACCATCCCCCAATTGTGTTTCTCGTTCTTTTAATGTCCCCAATACACTACAATGGAATCCTGAAAATCTAGTTCTAATTAAAAGCAGTATTACTCCTCTGAATGGATATTTGTAGCCACAGTAGCCTAGTGGTCATGGTCACGGACTCGTGATCGACATGTCATCAGTTCAAGCCACAGTGCCACTGAAGACCCGCCATGTAGAGAGACTAAAAGACCTTCTGTTGGCATGGTGGGGAAGTTAGGTGAGGGAGTGCTAGCTTACCTATCTTAATCGTTGCTTCACCATGGCTCTAAATTACTAGTTCCATGGAGGTGTTGCTTTAACTCGTTAAGGAATATAACTTATATGTGATCCTCAAGGGAACATAGTATCATATATGATAATGCGTTTTACCTGTTCTCTCTCTCTCTCTCCCACTCTCTCTCTCTCACTCATTCACCCACTATATAAATTTTGTCATTTTTTATTACAGTAATGAATTTTCTTAGCGGAGAGGCTTAACAGGAAAAATTTCTTGGTGCTGAACGGGTTAAAGTGCGGCATTAGTAAACACTCACTCGACTGATATTAAGTCATACTGGGCTAAAACTCTCGCATTTTCAAACGAAATTACCGAAGACATTCCTCACCCCTTTTGAAAAAAATGGAACTAAACTTCATTTCGGAGATTCCAAAGAGTAAAAATGTTTCCTTTAAAAAGAAATAACTTTGCAGAAATTTCTTTATCTGTAATTTTTTAAAATCTTATAAAAAATAAAGTAACAAAAAAAAAAACAACAACTGTGTACTCAAAATTGGATCTTTTTTTTTTTAACTTTAAAAAAATAACACCTGATATTGTTTTCATTATTATTTTGTGCTACCCTACTTTTGTAGACATAATTTTTAAACGAAATTATCAAGCATATATTCCTTCATTTTCTCCGAAAAATAAGCACGAATAAACCACTCATTTCATAAATACATAATTTATGCTTTCATGCATATATACAAAATACATATATTTGCTCTGAGATATTTATTTAGAGCATTATATTTAAAATTACATGAAAAATAATTGTACTATGTACGGTATTATACGCAAAATGATGAATTTTAAATAACAATTTGTATTACTTTTCTCTTCCCACCACCCACTACCATTCTTCTCTACCGCACATTAGTAATTCTCCTCTCTCTTGCCCTCAATCTTTCTGAAGTTGATTAATTTATCATCTTTATTTCTCACAAAAAAACTCCTTTTACCAACAACCCTTACAATCGGAATAGCCTTTACTATATAGAATATAAATACACTCCCAAACAACAATGGAGCTTACGTATGTAGGCACACACAACTGAAGATAAATTGTATCTCAAAATATTTAAACATAGAAAAATTCTCTTTCCCCGCTCACCTTCCGAAAGAGTTGGGGGGGGAGGGTTACAAAGGGAACAAATTATCGTACAAAAATGGAACGAGAGGCACTGTTTATTCCCTCCCCGCACCCCAATACCACCTTTCGCATCCCTTCAGTGTCTTGTTCCAAAAAAGAATAAAATGCGTAATACCTCGTGCTTCGCTTCCACCAATAAAATAAAACTTCGCGATACCGGGGCTCAGTAATAAACATTTCATGCGCCCCTGCCCTGCGCTTTCATACTTTTTCCATTCTCCGTCGCTCCCTGTATAGCCCCCCTCCCTCTATCTTTCGTTCCCCCACCTACGAGGCATGATATAACGCTTCTTAAGAATTTATTTCCTTTAACAAGGTTTGCGGGAGCATGTTTTGAACTATAGTGCACCAGTACGATTTTCTAGGAGTTGGTTTTGCAGATTTTTTTAAGCTATGTGCTCGTTTTGGTGCGGGGCTTAATTTCGAGTCAATAACGCAGTGTGTTGTTTTTCGGAGGGTGAGGAATGAAAGCATTATGTTTTTAGAATTATTTGGTTTATATCCGCAAAATTGAAAGACAAGAGGAAATCTCTTTAAATTTAAAATGTTGCAAGTGAGACACGGGCATCACACCAACTGTATTCTATTCTCTTAACTTCCGTATCATACAAGGGAACCCTTTTGAAATTTCGTGCTGGTCCTCAGCAATGCGTTATGTAATATTAAATGGCCTTGAACCCGAATGTTTTTCTATGCTTATTTAATACTTCCGGATGTCTGCTGCTTCTGAATAGAAGCAGACGCTGTAACTAAGTAGTCAATGATCGTGAACTCGTGACCTGCGTTGTTCTCGAGTCATGAGTTCGAATCCTGGTGCGTACCGTTAAAGATTCGTATGTTGCTGGGCTGATGCATTATAAATTTGTCAAGGCTCAAAATTATACGTACATTTTAAGGCATCCGACTACGTTCGAAACGGTGATTTTGCAAAAGCGCTTAAATGGATAATTTTCATGATATTTAGTGTCTCTTAGATTAGAATACATGTATAAAATTATTTTAAGGATATTTTGACAAAAAAAATTATTTAAATACAATATTTTGTCAAAAAATTAACTTAGAATCTTTTTTTAAAATGTTCTCCTTTTGTGAAAAATGCTTCTATTATAATAATATTTTGCCTGTGTATATAGCTCAGACCTCTCTACAGAGGTTCTACTAGAATTTTTGAAATATATAACTTAGAAGTGGGTTTATCCATGTTTTACGACAACAGAGGGGAGTAATTTTAAGAAAAAAAACGCCGATAATTATATTTCAATGGGTTGTAACTCTGAAAATAATGTGAATTTTTCAAAAATTTTAGTTGAGCCTCAGTACAAAGATCTGAGCTATATACAGGCAAAATATTATTATAATAGAATCATTCACAAAAGGAGAACATTTTGAAAAAAAATTATTCCAAGTCAATTTTTTGCCAAAATATTGTATTTAAAAAAAAAAATTTTTTTTTTTGTCAAAATGTCCTTAAAACAATTTTAAACATGTATTCTAATCTGAGTGACACTAAATATCATGAAAATAATCCATTTATGTTCTTTTTTAAAATCACGGTTCCGAACGTAGTCGGATACCTTAAGGCATGGGCCAACTGGGCCCGGGCCCAGAGCCTCGTCTCGTTCTCAACTCAGCCTTAATAAGATCATAGCTCGAATAATTTCAGTCAGATGCTATTTCCGGTTATAATCTCAGAAAAAGTGGGAATTTCGGACGATATTCAACTAGCTCCATATGATGACCGCCGTCCACGTACAGGCCTAGGCCTACCACCATACACCCTCATTACACATTCAGTCAAACGGTGGCAGTCGGTCGAGTCGGTTTGTACTAGTGTAAGTCATGCACATTTATTTGTTTCGGAATATTGTTTGTACGAGTAATTGACTACGTATGCTAAGTACTGTCTATTTTTTAAAGGTCATAATTAAGGCCTTCATTCGTGAAGGGGCCCAAGGCCTCAAGAAGTCTTAAAACGTCCCTGCTGGTGTGGATATTCAGATAGTGAGAGGACAGCTCAGGTGTGGCCATAGTAACTGAGTGATCATGATCGTTAATTCCTGATCGCAGTTTCTGTAGTGGAGTCAAGTATTCGCGTCCTAACTCCTCTAAAAACGCATCATGTATTAGAACTGATGCATTTTAAATGTAAAGGGTCTCAAAGTCCTCACGTTGATGGGGTGTGGGAGCTTTGTAAAGATAGTATAACTCTGATCTCCTCCTAATAACTTGATCATGGTTAAAAATATCAAGGTCTGTTGCCGAATGCCATCGTATACTTTCCTAGTGCGACATTTATAAACAATTAAATATCAGCTTATACACATAAACACAGGTGTTGCCCTCTTTTTTTTAATTATGATTATAGGTTATGAAGGGGATTGCCAATAGCTTTATTATTTCTTCTAATCAATCTGCTACACTACACGGGCATTAGGCTGGGTTTTAGAGCTTAACCATTCATTCTCATGTAAAGCAGTTTAAATTTGTAATTTTTTTGTTCACAATTAAAATAGCTCCTCTCTACTTATATTCAAACATAAAATAAAGAATTTGTGCCATGAGGTTTTGAACAACATCAATAAGAGAAAAAGTTTTACCTTTTAAGTTTTTTAAACTAAAAATAGTATGATCCGGGGGAAAAAATTGTTGCTACCAATAAGTTATCGTAAGTTTTTTTTTTTTCTTTTAATCAGTTTTTTTTAAAAAAGTAATTATCTTTTTCATGTCCCATACATATTTTAGAATATCCGATACCAGAACGGTTTTTAGATGATTTAATAGTAAAAAAAAATTTAAGTATTTATAATTGCCGTGATAAAAATAAATTGTTTTAATTAATCAGCTCTGTACCCGAGTTACAAAATGGGTTATTTGAAACCTTCTCGCTCTCTATTACAATCCGGTTGAGAATAACTGAGAGGTATTCCGCTGAAAAAAATTCCTCTTCATTTATTGACTTTGTATTATATTTAACAAATAATAACTTCCATCATCTTAATCTTACTAATTTTAGTTAAATTGAATTTTGAATCCATCAGTGCTGCCCTCAAAACATCCATATTTTTTCGTTGACGTTTTATTTACTGAAATAATATTTTATTTTATTATTATTGGAAATTACCCCTCAATTCAAAGATTTGCTGGAGAAAGCGAACCCAATTGTAAAAAGTAACAAGCTTCCAAATTTTTTATAATCATTTGATTGAATAAATAAAGCTCAAAATAAATTATAGTTTAAAAAAACTAAAAAACGCGCTTTCATAGTGAATGGAACTAGAAAGTAAAAAAAATAATAATAATTCTTAGTATAAGAATAAAATGACTAACGAGAAAATAAATGTCATTGTGGTAAGAGCGTGGGATTCTCAATATCAATTGTTATAATTTTTTACTAGGTCTATTCCGAAATGCTGAGTTAGTGTAAAAATGTAGTACAAAGCATCCCTATGTTTTTACCACAATGACATTAATTTTCTCGTGAATCATTTTATTCTTATATTAAGAATTAGTATTATTATTTGCTTATTAGTTCGATTAACCATAAAAGCGTGTTTTTTAGTTTTTTTTTAAACTATCATTTATTTTTCGTTTTTTAGTTTGATCTACAGTAAAAGCATGTACTTTTAGTTTCTTAAATTATCATTTATTCCCAAACTTTTTTTTTTAATTTTTGGCCCATAACCAAAAAAGTTTGCCCATCCCTGAGTTGGAACAAATTTTTTTTTTTTCACATGCACGAGTCGATTTTTTTTATTTCCCTTTTCAGAAAGACTTGACAATTGTTTATATTATAAAAAATTGCTGACTCAAAAAAAAAAAAACACGTTGTTGCTTTTAGGGTTACTCTTAATCTTTTAGTCGCCAAATCTGGAAATGGAATCTGGAATTAGTCACTTAATCTGAAAATGGTATATAGAATTAATCGACAAATCTGAAAATGGTATATAGAATTAATCGACAAATCTGGTAATAATATATAGAATTAGTCGCCAAAACTGGAAATGGTATAATGAATTAGTCGCCAAATATGGAAATCGTTATTCCTGATGATCCTGTTCAGGACAATGGAACAAAATTATGAAATTACTGTATTGTCATCGGTCCTTGACATGTGTGCAAAATTTCGAATTAATCTGACCTTTTAAAGTGTGTAAAATTCAAGTTCAAAGATTTCGTTACATACAAGTGAAGCTTATAAGAGCATGTTAATAACATCAAATTGAAATAATAAATTTATTTCAAAAGTTCCATCCTTATATTATATTTATATACATTCATATTTGAAATAAAGAAAAAAGGCATTTAGTTCCATGCGTTTATTTCTATGAAAACAGGAACTAAATGATGATAAATTATTATAAAATAATAATCGATTGGAAATATATTCAAAAAACTTTTCTTCCAAAAAAAAGAAAAAGAAAGAAAGAAAAGTCAGTAATACGTTTATTGAATGCGGTACAATTATTACGGTTACAGTTTTAATAAATTTGAACACATATTTTAGTACACACTTGTAGTAAAAATACTAACATGTGTCAAAGGCTAAACAGGTGTAAGTTTTTCTTCTTCATTTTCAAACCACGATAATGAAATAAAGAACAGGAAATTAGCCATGCGTAGTGTTCAACAAACGGATCTTGGAAAATCACACTATTCCAGGAAGTTATCTTTTTTTTAACTACATTCGAATGCCGACGAATATAATTCCAAAATAGAGACCAATTCTATTTTATTTTACGTATCTTATTTTTAGAAGAAAAAAAATTACTTAATGAATAAGGGAAAAAAAACAAAAAACTTGTATCTATTAGAAACTTTTCCACGTAAAATTCCGTCAATGAAAATATTTTTTCTTTTTCATATTTAAGGTATCCGACTACTTGCGAGGACTTTTTTTTTAAAAAAAAAAAAGGAGGTATGGAGATTTTTTTGTGGTTTTCATATTTATTTATAGTACATTTTAAGAAAAAAAGAGACTAAAATTAAGAAGAGGAAAATAAATTATTAGTACTAAAATGAGAAAAAATGAGTAAAAATTGACAAAAAATTACATTAACAGGTACAAATAGTACATTAACAAATTCTCCATTTTACAATTTTGATGTATTACTTTGCTATTCCTTTTTAAAATTACCTTCAGAATAAGAGATATTTTAAATTTTACAAAAACTAGAGCACTTTGTCTTAGCTATTATATGAAATGGCTTCAAAAAACAGCGATTATATTCACAAAGTACAGTAAATTTTGTAATAAAACAGTGTGATTGATAAATCTGAAGGTTAAAACACTTCTACTGTTATACAGAACATACACAAAAAATTTCAGCAAATTATTTTCAAAACTTTTTGAGCAATCGCATTTCCCGTTTGAGTTTTTCGAAAAAAACGCATTTCGAGTCGAACGCATTTTAAATTTGACATCTTGTGTAAAGTTATGGCATTTTCTGTTACTAAAACACTTGTAGTTTTTGTACTAATGAATGGAAAATAAAAAAAAACTTGATATTTTTAAAAAGCTAATAAGATGGCCTATAAAATAAAATCATTAAAAAATTGTCAATCTAAAAAAAATCATGATTTTAGGGTAGTCGGATACCAAAATGTATTATATTTATTTTGGTAGAGTTAAATATGAACAAATGGTGTAAATAGAGTAAACAAGTCTTTCCATTTTTAAAATATATAGTGGTGATTATTATATGTGATAATAGCATTCTGATTTCCCCCCCCCCAAATACAACCAGTTTTCTATGTACGATTACAAACAAAAATAAAAGTAAGCAAATATAATTACGTGGATGTGCAGAAATTAATATAAAGTACAAATTCCCATGCTTCGCATCATGTACTGTAATTATACCTATATGAAATTAAATCTTTTTACTTAAATTCTTTTTTTTTTAGTTCTTATTGCCTCTTTCAATGAAAAAGAATTGAAAATCTTAATCCGTCCTCTAGATGGTGTGGTAGTTAGGAGAGGGAGGTCCAGCTCATGTGTCGTCCTTGTCACTTGACCGAGGTTCAAAATTAAGAGGTCCGTCCCCAATAGACCTCGTGTTGCTTTATAGTGCGTCATTAATATCTCTCTAACTGACCGACCTGCGATCCATAAGTCGGAACAAAACTCAGTCTTGTATTGAGTCCAGTCAAGAGTTCGAGTTCTGGTGCCACTAAAGACCCATAGTTAAAATTTTGAAAATGCAAGTTAAATCTGCACAGGTTCAAAGTCCTCACGCTGCAATGGCGTGAAAGTTTGGAGAGGAGGATGCTTGTTCAAATGTTTCCTCGACACTTGACCCTAATTCGACATTATGAGGTCCGTTGCCAAAATCCGTATTGCTGCTTCTCGGTGTGACGTCAATAAACAAATTTTTTAAAGAAAAATTGGCATTTATTTTTTTTATCTTGCTTAAGAAAAGTTTAAAATTTTCATTAATTTAACTAAGGTTTTACTGTTGTCTTTTCAATTTTAAATATCATTGAAATCAATAAGTACTAACAAAATAGGCTTAAAATTTCAATTTTTTTTTCAAAAGTTATATTTTATTTCTCTTTGTAAAAAAAAAGAAGCTTTTCGTGATACTGTAATAAAGGCAGCAATGCCAACATTCAAGCTAACTCGCCAAGTTGACAACCCCGATTTCACATGTGTTGTACTAGCTGAAACGGCAACCATGTTCTTCCTGAGAAGAAATGCGATGTAGACGGAACTAAATACTCAACTTTCCAGAGAGCTACAAGAACTGCAGGTTTATCAAAATTAAGAGACTTTATCAATGAAATGCTGGACGATGCAGCATCTGTGATGAATTTAACTGAAGATGAGCAGCGATAACGAAATTTGTGAAATAAAGAACAAATAAATGGAAGTACAAATTACATGTAAATCACAGTTCTACAATTTGAGCAGTTGTTTAATTTGCACAATGGGAGTTGGTCTACCGTCAGGTGGACAGGGGCACCCTCCCCCTAGTTACTGATTAAAAAGTGAATTACAAATTATCAGGAATATATATGCAGATATATCCGTCAAATAAAAGAATAGAGCAGAACTATTGCTGTATCCGATAGCTATTGATTATATTGGATGGATATTATATTGTGTTATAGAAAGGTTACACTTTGTTGTCTTCTCTTCCGAAAGGGTATTGAGGCGGGAAAATCATTCCTAGGAAAATATAGAATACCCGTTCAATAATGCTACTGAGCAAGAATAACCATGGAGACTGCAACAAATTTGGTTACCTATGTCACCAAGTCACCAAATTTGTAACCAAAAAAATAAATGTCCACACAAAATTCCAGAAACCTTTTGGACTATTATCTGGCTAAAACATCTTAGAAGCTCCGAAAACTCTTCCCAGATTTTTCGAAAACGATGCAGAAACAACATTGGAGTCAAACATTTGACAACGACAGTGCGCTTCAATTTCTCTAATATGAAATTGTAATTACAAATTTTTGTATTGCTGTAATCAACGTTTGGGATTTTTAAATTTGTACAATTGTAGATTTATAAACGTGTGTGTGTATTCTTCTTATTAGAAGAAAATCCGTTTAAAATCAAATCTAGTAGAATAAATTATGATTTACTCCAAAAACTACCCACTACCTATAAAGAGTCAGATATTTTCTACCTTTCTGTGTATTTGATTGACGATCCACCCCACAATAATCAAATAATCAGTAAATCAACTATTTAACACATCAAAAAATTGAAACTTTTATAACATACAAGCTTCAAATCCTAACTTTTAGAACTACATAATGGATACATTTCTGCCGAAATATCAGTTTAAAATAAAATAATGTTGTTAAAAAAACTTGTAACAATGTTCTCCTCAATTAACACAGTAATTAAGAACTTGTAGAACATTGTAAGTTTTTGTTTTCTTTCTAAACGATTATTAAGGACCTCTTAAAAGTTCTAAAAATGATTTTAGGTAATTTAAGCTGAAATAAAGGCAATGCTTTAATAGCCGACTTCGATTATATTTCGCTAAGCTTAAAGATAATTGAGCTAATTATTAAAATTAACCAATTAAAAACGAAGTAATTGAAATAACAAGCGAAAATTAGAGTCAATCACAACCAAGAACGTTCGTTATGCAATTAAGTGAATTTTATTAAATTAGTGAAGGTTCTATCTTGTGTGTTTTTTTTATTAATATTAAGAAGGAAAGAAGTAAGGTAGTAAGCTTGTTGACGGAGAGATATTAGTATAGGTTCTCCTTTATATCGGCACAAATTTAAAATTTTTAAATTTCATATATCAAAAAAAAATTTTGTTTTAAGGTCACATAATAATTGTGTAAAGTTTATTAAATTTTAATTCTTAAAAAAATATTTATCTATTCAATTTGTTTTAAAAATAGTTACTGCAATTAATGACTTATTAAATATTTTCGATAAGATATATAAATCACATTTTCAGCATATTATATATATGTATGTATATTGCACATTGCATAAAATGTGCAATATATATCTATACTATGTAATAATAGTACTTTTCCTTTGCTTTTTTAGATTTTTAGCACTTAAGTGTATATAATTTTGATTATATATTATATTTATGGTAATTTTTATGATAGTTTCTTAAGATATTAAACCTAGTAAAAATAAGTTATTACATTTTCAATGGGTACATAAATTATTTCCTGAATAGAGGAGCTTTTAAATGTTTAAAAGCATATTCGATTAATACTTTAACTCCTATTGAGTCTATTTCATATTTCTTTTTGTTTTGACGCTTTTATTTTACCTTAATAACAAAAGATAAGAACATAAAACTCTTTAATTGTAGAATTCTTTTTTTTTAAATTAATATTATTTTGTAGTTCATTTTTTTTTTTCTTTTTGAAAAAAAAAAGGAAAAAAATCAGAATGATGGAAGTGGCTGTTTTTCTTCAAATTAAACACGTGTAAAGTTTATGCACTGTTAATATGTGTACTGATTAAAATTCCAAGGCCATTGACCCTGTCAATGGCTAGTAAATGCACTTTGGATATTATAATAATTAATTAGTGAGCTCCCACTTCTCTCACTCTGGCGGTAATGCATACTTGTGCACTTCAAAACGAGGAACAATAAAGTTTTTTAATGTCTTGCGATTTGTTCTGCTTGGTACTAATTAATTTTAAGGTGCTATTTTCTTGCAAAAAAAAAACTCATGTTATGAAGTATCTCAAATTCCATTTCAAAATTTTAGTCAAACATATTGCGAATTTAAAAAAAAAATTAAATAAGGTCAAAATATTAAAGCATTAAATAGCATACTTGTATATTTCAAAATAGTATTTATAACTATATCAGCTTCCCTTTTTTTCCACATTATTACTGGTATAGCGCACTACTTCTATTTCTTGCTATCGATAGCTTTGTATGTCATCCATCCGGTACAGTGGTTATCGACGCTGACTGCTGTGCCGTACAGCCTGGGTTCGAATCCCAGAGTAACATGCCTTTGCGGCATGGGGAGGGGGGGGGCTACTCTATTTAGACGTCGACCCTCAGGTCCTTTCGTGAAGTTGGTGGAAGGGGAAGATATTTGGGAAACCCCTGACCCACCAGGGTTTTTTTCGTCTAAATTGGGGGTGGAAACGAGCTAAATTGTACTGTCACCTGTATGCTGCTCAAGGCTATGGCCAACGATAGGC
>BMAV01025970.1:527076-545853 GCA_019973955.1 Trichonephila inaurata madagascariensis
CCCCCCCCCCCCCCTTGTATGCGCCACTGGTTATAACATTTCTTCGTGTATATACATCGATTTGTCTTCATGTAGTCATTTGTTCGCCTTTGTCCTTTAAGGGTACCAGGGCATGCTCGAAAGAGTAAACTGCCAAAAATAAAATTCTTTGTTTGTGGGATATGTATCTTTAAAAAAATTCCAATAGAGTTTACATTTTTTTTTTTTTTTTTTTTTTTTTTTTTTGGCTTTTTTAATAAAGATATTTCAATCATTCTGTAGAATTAAAAAAATTATTTTTTTGTTAATTTTTTTTTTCTGTTTAATTTAAGTTGGACATAATTTTTGAGATCTCATAACACATGTGTGCTTATGTTTAGGTACCATTTTTTTAAAAAAGTATTTCTTAAATTTGTAAAATATTTTTTTCACATATATAAAACCATACAAAAAATATAGTGAAGCTATTTTTTTAGTAAAATATTAAGATAGTTTTCCTAAAAAAATTATAAAACTTTGTAATTTCGAAAATTTCTATTTTTTTCCTTTTTTTTACACATTAAACTATTTTTTAAAACACTATGAACTACATCAACTAAAAAGAACAGGTTTACTCAATGCTTAGGTATCCTGTATAGAAGTATAAGAAAATTTAGAACCATATAGTGCAATAGTTTTTTTTTTAAAGTGTGCCTAAAAGCAAAAATTATGCTTTGGAGAAAAAGTGAAAAAACTAAACATTTGTTTACATTTTTGTCAATTACTTTTTTCATATTTTAAGGTTATTTTATCAGCGAACATATAAATGTTATACATTTTTAGATTCAGAAAAATATACACTACTTTTTAATACTAAAATTGAAAATTCGATTTTTTTAATGTGTATGATGTCCTGGTTCCCTTAATAAATCTATTATTCAGCTAAATGAAGTCGAGCCGGAAGTTTTTCACCTATGCAAATTTGAAACAGTAAATTAATAAAAAAAGCAAAAAAAGTTATATTTTGGAAAATATTTAAGCCCAGTAAGAAAAAATTAGGAATTAGTGACTATTTTGATCCCAAGTTAGCTATCCTCGATTTATCTGCTCTAAATTTTGAATAAATTGAAAAAAAATTGGGAAAAAAAAGAAACATTTAAAATTTAATTTCGTACTAATTTTATTACTCTTTTCGTATTTTTAATGACTTATGTTTTAAAGCTAAATTATATGCCTCCAATGGAAACATTAATTTGAATTTGAATTGTTCTTTGCTACCTGTAAAATATAAGAAAAAAAAATTTAAGACAAAACAGACGTAAATATTCTTTGGCAGAAAGCCAAAATTTAATTTCCGTCAAATAGTTCAACATTCGGAGCTCACTACTGATTTGATGCACGGATAATGCATACCAATACCTTCTTTTTCGATGCAAGTAATTGAATTATGCAGAACTAATTCCGAAATAAAATTCTTCATGATGTCAAAGAATAAGAAAGAGTTCCTGAATTTTACCAATTTTTTTTTCACTTACTATTATTATTTTTCCCTTCCGTTTAATTCAGTTCAAATTTCATTCCCCTCTTTTTTTTCCGGGATACATATATATATATTTACTCACTTTTCGTTCTTTTAGTTTTTCTTCAAAAAATGAAAAAAATAAAAAACTGAGCAAAAGAATGGGAGGGGGGAGGTAAAGACGAAACAAATAATGTTTTTTCCCTCTCTCTTCTTGCTCCTTTGTGTATGAAAGAGAACAAGAATTAAAATAACATTATTCTTGTAAAAGGAATTTTTTTTTCTTTTTCTTTTTTTCAAAAAAAAAAAAAAAAAAAAAAAATACCATTGAAAAAAAAACATTATTTGGTTCGTTTTCCCCCCCCCCCCCTCTTTTATGTCCCTGAAGCTAAAGCTTACAACTAATTAATTACGAGCGAACTTATGACTTTGTCTTGAAGAGCTATTCAACTTTCATTAAAACGCACAGTTCATCCGAGATAAAAATGGTGCCGTTTGGGGAGGAAGTTTCGAAAGATGAAAAAAAAAAGAGAAAGAAAAGAACTATCTGACTTGTTCGCTTTATAGAAATCTTAAAAATGCGTAAAATATACGAACGTGTTGTAAGGTTCATTTAATTTTTGTTTACGCTTAATTATGCGGAACAAAATCGGTTGGCGTTTTGGTAATGTTTATTTTATTTTAATACCTTGTCAGGTTTTTTTCCCTCTCTTCTAGCCTTTTCTATTCGACTAGTTTTTAAAATAATATTTGCTTGGTCCTTAGTTATTGTTTGCTGAATAGACGCGACAGCATCTAGTTTTAAGTACGCAGAAAACTCTTTTTTTTTATGTATCTATTTTCGTTATCAGCAAATGACTTCCAACAAATTCAAATAACTCAGACAATAATAATTGAAAAAAAAAGAAAAAGAAAATATCTGCAAAGTAGACATTCTTGTTCTTTTTTTTCATGCTTGAAACTACTTTTAAATAAATCAACCGGCAATTAAAATAGTATCTAATTAAAATGTGTTGTGACTATGGTTACAGGCAATTAATTATGCGTCAGTATTTAAATCTTGTTATTCTTATTTTTTATTTTTTACGCACTTTTTTATATAAGTAAATTTTATTAAATTATAAAATTTATTGTTGCGATTTATAATTTTCTAATTAAATTTTTTATTTAGGTCATATGATATATTGAATTTCCAAATTTTTCAAAGCTATTTGAGTATACTTTTAAATAATTATAATTGATTTGGAAAACAATACGTATTATATGGAAATTTTTAAATTGAGTTTGTCAGAATTTATATTTTATACAACTTATTTGAAAATATATTTTTAATTTTTTCCATAAAATGGCAGTCTACCTCATATCAAATTTTAAGCCATTTTATGTTCCACACATATAGATTTTTGAATTTTAATTTTTATTGTACTCCATTATAAAGTGACATATTGCAGCACTAAAAAGTGTTAATTGATATTTAAGATTTTAAAACTCGTTTTCTAAGTTACGAAATTTACAGAAGGTTGCGAATATGCAAATATACATTCAAATTGTTAAAAATTGGGTTTTTTTAGCAAATTTTGTATGATTATTTACTCGAATATTTGATCAATACAATTATTCTTCGAGGACGAGTGGGGAGAAATTGCTCTGAATGATCATGCTTTAGTTTTCAATTTGCATGCTGCATTTCAGTAACGTCGTTGATTAATGCACTTAATTATCTTCGAAGAAGAATCTAAGCACAATTGAATAAAAGAAATTAAAAAAAGGTTTTTACCTTCTTGCGGGCAGGCTTTAATTTTTTTACACAAGTAGTCGCACTTTTTTGACTGCATAGTTGTCTTTAATTCCTCTCGTATGAATGAAAGGTATTTCTCAAAAAAAAGGGAGGGGGGCAAAAGTTAAAAAGACAGATTTATATGTCAACGGTAAAAGAAGTTTTAATAATAAACATATATAGGTTCATTTATGTATCAGCTGTACACTAAACTGATCCCGACGCAATCCCCGATTTATGGAAGTAATATCTTTGTAACCTTCTCCATTTTTAACGGATTGGCAACAGTCCGTTTTCCGACAGTGGACCTAGTTGTAACGTTTTGATGTTTGTTGCAACTAAGCCTAACAAAATAAAAGTGTTCTTCGAGTTTTACGGCAATTTCCTATACTTTAACGTTCTAGAAAGTTAATAACAGGCTCTTAGTTGGAGTGGATAAATTTACACGTAAGCCCTATTCATAATCTAAACTTTGAAATAATCTAGAATCCTTTACAATCTACGTAATTAAAATAATTTCCGTGCGTAATATAAACAAATATCTTTATTCGACCTTATTAAGGACTGAAAACGTATAATTTAAATATAATGAGTAGGCGGTTATATGTCAGATTTCAAAATGTTCTTCAGTGGCTCCCTCGAATGGGGTTAAAATTCACGAGATAGAATTGAGAGTTTTCAAAGTATCTGTTTAAGATACTATCATGTCCTCTTCAGTTTTGTCAACGCTGTTATCTACATTGAAACAGTACTTTATTTACCCACTGAAAAATATGTCTAGTGCAATGACACATTAAGATTTTTCCCATTTCATCTTGAGTGTGCTACTAATTCTGATGTTGACCTGTTCATCAGTTAATTTTTCGTTTCCCACCCCTTTTCTGAAGTCAAAGTACTTGAAATAACTACGGAGAAATACTCTGTTTATATTTCCGATGATCATACCTAATCGAAAAAGGAGTTTCTTATGAAATTAAATCTTTAAGATTAATCATTCAAGACCATGATAACATATGTGTGTGTGTGTGTGTGTGTGTGTGGTCACACGTTTCTCCTTCAGTTGGTCCTGAGCGGGTTTAACACACTTTATGATTGGTTTCGAATTTTTAAATATTAAATTATTTTGTGTAAAAGTTACAACTATCTTCATTACTTAAGAAATTCTATTGTATTTTGTTATTAACCTTTCAAGTCCATGATCACATATATGCGATCATGCTTCTTCTTTCTTTCGCTGGTCCTAAACAGGTTAATCATACACTACTTAATTTTACCAATACTGATTTTTTTATATTAACTTGGATGTTGCATAATTATTCCCATGAGTCTGTAAAAAGTAATTGCTTTAGTTTTTGAAACTTAAAGCTGAAAGGTGTGTGTGGGGGGGGGATCGTTTCGTAACTCTAAACCCCATTCAGGTGAGCTCGGTTCCCTTGGACGTTCATCGAAAAGTGCTCATATTGCATTATAATGTTGTAACCATAGTAAACACTCACTCTCTTTAAAATTAGTGTCATAACAAATTGCAAGCGTAACAACATGCACATCTGGATTGCTTAATATTATATAACGGGAAATGACGCATGTAAAATTGATTAGATCTGTTAATTAGTAAATTACATTAATTTTATGTTTAGAATCTTTAATAAGAAATACAGTTCTTTCTTTTAACTGTTTTTACATAAAATAAACATGTTGATCCACTTTAAATATTTTAAGATAGATTCTTCTAACGAGAGAAAGGTGTGTGTGGGATGAGGTTCCCTGAAAACATCTTATATTTCTAAGGGCTCTGCGAGTCAATTAAACCTGGAGATCACAGCTCTAGAATAACGTTAATTCAAAAAAATAATAATAAACATGTTATTTCGCTTCGGAAAGAGAGAAATTAAAGAGTTCGGGGTTCGTACACTTAAGGCTGCTTTCATCATATGTGCGAGAGCGTGAACTTAACACGAAGCTCACTTTCGGACAAAAAAAGGACTCGATTCTTATAAAAACTTGTGACTTTGTAACTCATGCATTTGCTTATAATATAGTGTTTTTAAAATTTCAAAATATTTCACAAATAATCAGTTTTTTTTTCTTTTAACACGTAAAGCGATAGCTGATTCAGCATTACGGTATAGGGGAGAAAAGCGAAACACATTTTATAAAAGAAAAAAATGTGTGTCAACTCGGACAAAAAGTAGTATGATAAAAAAAAGTGATTTTCTACAGAATATAGAAGCCAGAATATATAATATTAATGTTTAAGTACTTTTATATCTGAAAAAATTATTTCGAATTTGGGTCCCATACTTTAACATTAGCCGAAGACAGCTTTAAACACTTCCACTTACCGTTACTCAAAATTAAGTGAGTACGCACGTTTTGTCGCATTTTTCGAAAGGTGTCGGACGAAAGATAAAATCAATACATCCAAACAAAGATGAAGATTTTGAGTGTTGATTGCAGAAGCGTACACGTGCGTGTAAGCTGCGCAGTTGTAAGAAAGTGCTTTACAAGCGCACTCGCGAATTTCCACGCTTCGTTAATTTGCACGCTTCGGCAACTTTCGCGGTGTTTATCGCTACATTAAATGAAATTCGAAAGCAAACGGTTGCATTGAGTAAACATATCAAATCTTCAGAAGACTTAAGGCCGGACAGTTTCAAATGCTGATTATTAGAGACTTCAATGCTGCAACGTCCAGTGTTATAAGCAACATATGAAGATGGTTTAATGTGGAAACAGATTTCGTAGAGGACAGACTTGGGCAAAGTTGTACACTAGCCACGATGAACAATGAAGATGAGTTCACATTCAGCTTACCCACTGTGGCGCAGCTTGGCCGAAGTTGACCCTTGCGCCATTAAAAACCAAATTCACTCACTCACTCAGCTTACCCACTGATTTTAAATGTATTTGCATCTAGAGGGAAGGAGGAACCCTTTACATTTCCAAAATCCAGAAAAAATCCCGGTTAGGCACTAAAAATTTGAAGGTTTGGACTAGCATTATGTTGGATGAACGCCTACAACTCCATGTATTTGGCAGAGACTTTTTAATCACTGTGGGTTTAAGTCTGTTAGCCTTTTCATGATAGCTATTTCATTTAATTTCATTTTTATGGCTGACTACGCCATCTACATAAGCCTAGTACGGCCAATAAATTTCTAGAAAGTGAGCATATTTGCCTGATGGATTGTCCTGCCAGATTCCCAGACCTTAAATTTCTTCGGCCTTGTTTAGAATGCTCTTGTAAAGGCAATTGTTTACCCCTACTAGAATCCTATATGGATTGAAAACAGCGTGGTTGGATAGATGAAACCGACTGCTTCAGGGACTCGTACATTGGCTTATTTCCAGCATTAATTTACTTTGTAGAAACTTTGCGAAGGAATATATTTTCTATTAAACCAATTTTTGTTTCATCTTGTAATTTCCGTTTTAGATTTTCCTGTGTTCGTAACGTGATTATGTGTGTACAACCATTACTGTTGTACGGAGAAGGGAAGTTTATTAACGTCACACTATAAAACAGCACGAAAGCTATTGGCAACGGACCTTGTAATTTTGAACCGCATTCAAGTGACGAAGACAAAAACTTCCCCCCAAGTGACTTCCCTCTCCAAACTTTCACTCCATGCCAATGTTGCGACTTTCAGCCACGACAGATTTAACGTGCATCAGCCCTCTACACCGTGGGTCTTCATTGATTCTAGGACTCGAACTCATGACACGCCGTCCACGAGTCCATGACCATGGCTACTAGGCTCCCCCGGCCTATGGGAGAGGAGGTTATGTTATACCATTCACGATATATATATAGAATGAATTAAAATATGATTAATGTTTTTTCATATAATTAACCAAAAAAAAATTTCCATAATTTTGTGTACCATTGTAAAATAACCAGAACCGACTTTTTTAATTGAAATAAGCTATCATGCATGGATTGCACTGAAGGTTTACAGAATAATGCTTAAAAGTATTTCTAGATAACTATTAAAAATCAAAATTATGAGATTATTGCAAGTAGATTAGCATATATATATATTTCTAAAATGACTCTGATGTGTACGATCTGGCCCGAAAGAATTCGTTATTCGGTTGAATGGCATTGCGGTATTGTGTAAAGAAAAATATAAGAAGTAAAAAGAGTTGTTTTGACTATCGCTTACAGCATTATTTTAAACCAGTGCACTTGAAATGAAGGCCACAAGTAAAATTTATCATAGATATAAAGATCGAAAATTCCCCCCTCCCCCTTTCCCAATATATAGTATTTAATTTATTTTCTTGCGTCTATCTTCATCTGTTGTAACAGAAATAGAACGAAATCCTGATTATTGCTTCAAGTATAAAAAGTTCTGTTTCCAATATTATATTTGAATATCATTTTGTTGCTTGAACAATCCGTTATCTATGAAATAAATGGGCTATCTCATCCATTAGTGTGAGAGGGCCAGAAGGAAGATGAGCCATAGTTATTACAAACTCTCTATTTATTAACAAATTCTCAACAACGACACAATTTCCCCAACCTAAGTTAAGAAATGCACCAATTGATAAATAGTGAGGTAGACGAGATAATTGGAGATATAATAAATCGGATCACTTACACTTAGCACGTCCAGGCAATACACCTTCTTATATTTGAAGATAATTTTTTAAGTAATCTTATTCAAGTCGACACAAATCCAATTTAAATATCAAATTGACCAATTCGTCAATCTTAATATTAATCAAATATTCAACAAACTGCTCTCGCCTAGCTTTACTTTAATTTAATCACTACTTGCTAGCCTTTTAGCTTCTAACCCCTCTTTCCGATCGAGCTTGAAAGTTAATCTTTATATACATGCCTTGATTTGAATAATCACGTCTTCTTCTTCGAAGGAAAGTTTGCAATAGAATAATATTTCAAGAACCATTATTATTCCCCAAGAGGAATAGTTGGAAAAACGTGAATAGACCCGTTACAACTATTTCCTTATTTTGTAGAAATGTTTTACAAATTGGTGATGTTTCATATAGAAGTAATAGTATAAGAGTTATAAACATACTTTGTTCGGAGAAACAAATAACTATAGTTTACGTTAAGAGTATTTATATTGATTTGAAATATACATATTACGAGTTGCGTTCTTTTTTATACGCATGTAAAATATTCGTTTCTCTAATTTTTGGAATAGGCGAAAAAGGGAACACCACCTTAAATGAATTTTTTTATGCATTTCAATTAAAAAACTTCCTTTGATTGTTTTAAAATTAGAAGCAAATTTAATAGAATGTCTAGACAGGCTACATCTAGCCGAAGAGGAGGGGGGGGGGGGCAGCTTGCCCATCACCATATTAGACGAAATTAGCTTTAATGCATAATATACAACAAAGTGATATAAAATGTACATTCATTGAAATAATGGCCAAATTGTAATCATATCCCATTTATTTTTCATATATCATACAGAAATTGGACATTTTTTCGACAAACTCAGGTTACTTTTTAGAAGATATTGCATTTCACATAGACACACACACCAACAATTAAATATAACATGATTAAATTTTAATAAATAAATTTTATTTTAATATCAGTGTTAAGCGCATACTCATTAACTTAAAATTACATCCACTGCTATAGGTAGAAGAAAAAATTTCGGGATTTTCAGTTACTGATTTAAAAAAAAAAGACCGTGAACTTGTAGTGCCGCCGTTGTTTCAATCTAGTTATGGTAGCCTGTCCTTGGGCCATTGAAGACCACCGTATATAAGGGTCAATATAAGACAAATGTGTAGAGGCCTATCACCGTCATGCCATTTAGCAGAATGAAAAACACCAATTTTGCCATGCCCAACATCTTAGTATTTCAGATATGGGATTGAGGACTGTTTTACATTCCTTATGCCCACATGACAACTCTTATTCAACGCCTATTCAAATCTGTAGAGGCTTAAAAGTCTTCACGTTGGTATGGTATGGTGCGGAAGCATCGAGAGAGAGTCACCTGCTTATGTGTTGTCCTCGTCACTTGACCAATGGTCAAAATGACAAGTTGCGTCGTCAATAGCCCTAATGTAATTGAAAGTGCGATGTCAACCAAAAAGGAGTTTGTCTTTCATTCGGATTGTGTGAAATTCATAGTTCTAAAAATTTTATTGTCTTAAAATTAGGGAGGGGGGACCTCCTACCCCCATAATAGTGTACCAACCTTTTTGTACAAATTATGCAACTCTTCAAAATCGTTATTCAAATTTTAAAACATGGCAGTTTATTTTAATGTCTAGGATGACCTTCAGGGTTTGTATATAAAAACACAGACTATACTCTTGATTTTATACAAAGTTCTATATTTTTCTGCATATGGATTTTTTTATTCATAATTTTCTGCAAAATCGACATGTTTAACTATTTTTGCATGTTCCTGCAAAGCTTCATGGTCATCATAAATGTAAATTGGTCCAAACTGTGGTTATGTACAAATAAATTTATTGCAGCATCACGAAAGTCTTTTTACAGAAAGAGAACGTATTAATCATGAATTTGAGCCCAATTTTAGTCTAGGATTTCTCAAGCGATCTTCTGCATTGATTTGCATTGTACCTATAAGAAAAATTATTTGCTTTATTTTATTAAATAATTTCATTTCCAAACAACTAGACGTTCTTTTTAATGACTTCCCTCAGCACTTATATGTCTGAACATTAAATACACAGCGATATTGAAAACGCGCCACCGAAAAATCCCACTTATGAGTCACAATTCATACGCAGTCGATCGCAACCCCAAGCCAAAACACAACGGTGCAAGACCTACCTGCGTCGTTAAGAACACCAGAAGAAAACCAAAAAAATAAAAAATCCGTCAGCAGCAGCACCCATTCACAAAGCCCCGCTCGCTGCTGTTTGGCGTTCCCCTCGTTACCATGACAACCGAAACAGGGTTGCCACAACTTCCCTCGGCGTGGAGACCGGAAGTGCGTGAAACCAGCTGCTCAGACACCTTTTCCACCTGGCCTTACCTGTAGTCGTCATGGCAACGAAATGGGGACGAGTCCACCGACGTCCGCGGGTGAGGTGGCTCGTGGGAGGAGTTTGATGAATCGCGGGAGAGGAAAGGAGGAAGAGGTGGAGGAGGGAGAGAATGAAGGATTGACTGTGTGCTACGATTATTATAAAGGAAACGCTGAGAGGAATGTATCAGGGATGAGAATACTGCTGCTCCCCCACCCTCCTCCGAACAAATTGAATACGGGAGCTTGGGGTGGCAGGGAGGAGGGGGTGGTCTTCACCCAGGCATTAATATAAATTGCTTTTGTCATTTATTTCTGGCTAAGAGCTTCTCTGTTATTTTCGAGTCAAAATAGCTTCATATCTGCTTGTTGGAAATGAAGTGTTGATTGGAGTTTTCCAGGGAAAAAGGCTGCCAGACCCTCATTTGCAGTTTTAATCCCCGAGTGGGCTTATTTTTGCAGATGCATTATTCGCCTCTATAAGAGTTCATTTAAAAAATTCGTAACATGGAATGAAATTTTAGAACTATAGACTCCTAATCACAAGATGGATTTGCCTTTACTAGCATTCTTCAATATTATTAATACCTATTCTCCTTCAACAACAGTATGCTCTCTGCATTTACATTGGATTTAATTTGAATTTTCCCATTACTTTTAAAAATGTACTGTATGCCGAATTATTTGCATGTTTATTTCATGCAAATTTACTCGTGCATGCAATGCTTCTACTTTAGGTAAAGCTCTCTTAAATTTAAGAATTTTCTATTTAAAATGGGTGGGGCTTCCTTTCAGGTTTTTTTGTTTGCATCTCTACTGTTCTCTGAAAATAAATTTACTTGCACAGAATACTGACCACAAGCCATTGCCTAAATATAGAAGGCTTTTCGATTTTAGAAAGTAAAAATTTATGTTTTCGTGATTTTATATAGTATTACTTCATTTTTTTTTTTTAGTCATTGCTCGTGGAAATGCAAGGAATATTTAAAGGTAAATTAATTTTTTTTGTTTAATTAGCTTTGCACTGAGGATGTTAAATTTGGTTCATACTTTTGTAACCACAATCAAAAAAGAACCTATTTCAGCTGGTATCCCTTTGAACACAAAATCTTTATCGTTACTTTTCTAAACTTTCAGTTATATTTATTTGTTAATTTGTTAATTTACTATTTTTTGTCAAATAAAAAATATAGCATGGTTTTTAAATTTAAAAAAATTATTTTTTTTAATTTAGAGAAAAAAAAAACATTTTTTCTTATTGGAGTAATATTGTCTTTATTTGGTATTAAAAATGTAACCTAAACGCAAAGAAAAATATTTTAAGGTAGAAAAATTTCATTATACATCCAACTTTTTTTTTTCACGGTAGATACGTTCTTTGGAAAACTATGCAAAAAAATCATGTAAAAAAAATACTTGCGACATGCGGTAAATTTAGGGATATGTTCCACAACTATAAAAAATCGTGTAAGATGAAAGAAAATAAATATTTTCTCAAAGGCCGCTCAAAAAAAGTAATAATGAAATCCATTTAACACATTTATAAAACAAGCCATTCATTTTTGTTATGAAAAAATTAAAGTTAGTTTACAATGACACGATTTATTCTAGAAGTACATACGGCATAAAAAAATCAAAATGAAATTAAGAATAAAACTACTGACTAAACAATTATCCATCCAGTGGCGTAAAGTACACAACAGAAACCCCACAATAGCGGGGCGAGCAGGATTCTAGGGTTCCCTAAACCTAACTAAGCAGGGGAGAGTATCCCTAATACTCTCCGTTACGCCACTGTATATTCTTCGTTACTTCATAACAAGTGTGGACGTTTATTATGAACTAGATGAAAATTGCCATTATTAGTAGATGTGTCAGATATGCCTACTGTGTCGGCTTTGACTCAAATAAAAAAATTTCGTTCGTACTAGAACAAAAAAACCGTGTAAAAAATAGAGTGATGAATAGTTTTATTCCAAAATCGTGTAAAAAATTCGTGCTAGAACAAAAAATTCGTGTAAAATAGTCTATTGGTGCACCATGTTATTTCAAAATCGTGTGGAAAAAAGACCGTGTAAAATAAGAGTTGGAGTAGATTAAGAGAGAGAGGAGTAGATTCTAGAGCAGCATTTCTTAAACTGTGGGGCATGCCTCTCTAGGGGGTGTAAACATATCGAAAATAAAAGATTAAAAAAAATTATGAATTTACTGAGAGGAATCAAAACAAAATACATTGTGAGATAATAAAAAATATGTGATACAGCCCCCCTTGGGTGACCGTAGCTTTGATGGTCAGCGTGAGCTAGAGGTATAGAGTTTGCAAAAGGAATAGACATTTTTAATTCTTAATATGACTTTACTAAGAATGGAACTTAAATGTCTAACAATTTAGATAATATTATTTAAGCGAGAATCTATAATGAACAAACACACAGTTATAGTTAAAAACTGAATCGCGTAACTTAGACCACTATAATTATTTAATCCGCCTACTCTCACTTTTAATAATATTACAAGTCCTAATATCAAATAATCAATCTTACCTTAATCCAAATTTAGATTCAATCTTATGAAAAAACGTCTGGGCGCGCGTGCAACGGTATGCACCTTGACTTAATGGCTTATCTTCCAGGTAACTTCACAATTGGCTGTCAATTCACGATTGTTTCTCTTTCAAACATAACATTCCCCAAATTGCCATATCACTTACTGAAACTTCTGTTATTTAAAAGCTATATTATTTGCATTTCTTTTTCACGTTTCGCTTCTTGGGTTTTGGTTGGAAAAGAGTTGCCTTTAATCTTGTCCCCCAAAGAACCCAGAGGTCATGTTAAAGAAAAGACGCGTGAGCCCGTCACAAACATACATTTACAATGACATAATATACTTATAAATGTATCAGTTCTGAACAATGTATCGGATCATTAATTCATCAATACTAAATTAAGAACGTTTAATAATTACTAGTGACCCCATGGGCTTGTCATATACAAAAATTATATGCAAAATTTAATACTTATTTTTATAATTTGTGCAATTTATAATTGAAGACGTTTTATAGCTTTAGCGTCAAAGTACATTATTATTGAATTTGATGAATTATTGTATGGGGGGGGGGGCGCAATGAAAATTATAATTGAAAATTGGGTCGCAAACATTGAAAGTTTGAGAAGCACCGTTCTAGAGTATTAAAAAAACTACACTTTTTCACTCTTTACTCGTCACTATTTGAATAAATACATTTTTTCATGCATAAAATTCCCTATTTTTTATCCCCTATACTGTAATACAACAAATGGATTTCTAAATTTTTATGTTAAGGACAAACTGCATATATCAAGTAAGCACGAAAGTTTTAACGTTCTTGAATTGAGACACAAAAAAATACGTGTGTGAGTATCTTTACATGAAATAATTTCCTTCGTCAAAATATCCATTTTTTACATTAAACAACTCTTTCCCAGCTAAAAGTGATAGACTAGTCACTGTCGGGGCTCAAAGTCCTCCCATAGGAATTGTGTGGTAGTCTGGAGAGGGGGTGTCACCTCAAATGTGTGTGTGTGTAGTCCTCACCTATTGCCCGAGATTCAAAATTACGAGATCCGCCCGCAATAGCTTTCATGTTTATTCATACTGCAGCGTTAATAAACATTCTAACTATACTACTTACAGAACATTTTTCTATTGGAGAAGTGGCCGCGGTAGCGAGTGGTATATGTATCGGATCGTGGCTGGCTTTGTCACAAGTTCGAGTCCAGTACCACTAAAGACCCGCCGTGTAGTTCAGCAATGCACGCTAAGTCTGTCGAGAGCTGAAACGTCCTCCCTTTGGTGTAGTGTGGTAGTTAGGGGAGGTTGCCAGCTCCGGTGTCGTCCACGTCACTTGACCATGGTCCAAAATTACGTGGTCCGTCGCCAAAAGCCCTCGTGTAGCTGAACAGTGCGACGTTAATACTCACTCACTCACTCACTCATTCTATTGGAGAAAATGTTCCTAGAATTTTGTTGATTAAAAGTTTATTAACATGGAATTCTCGGATTCAACACGGTGGCTACTGGCGTCGGTATTTTAAACCGCGATCAAATGACGATGACAACATCTGAATTAACATCTCCTCCCCTTCTCTAAGTTCCCATGCCATGGCTAAGTGACAGATTTAATGTGAACATGCTCCTCTACATGGCGAATTTTCAGCGGCACCTGGTAGCCGCGGTATCGTAGTGGTCAAGAAAATGGACTCGTGGTCGGAGTGTCATGAGTTCTAGCCTAGTACCGCTGAAGACCCACCGTGCAAGGGGTCGTTGCACATTAAATACGTCTAATCGGAAACTTCCTCCCGTTGGTGAGGTGCGAAAGTTAAAAATAGGGGGTGGACATCAATCGTCACTTGACCATGGTTAAACATGAAGAGGTCAGTCGCCAAAATCCCTCGAATAGATGAATAATTAATATATTCACTTACTCATTCAATTTCTCCAGGACTTGAACTCTCTACTAGACAGAAATGGTCTAGGCCAAGAATTTATGACCATGACTCAGTTTGGTTCCTGCTCTTTCAATGTTTCATAGTTAAAAGGTGACCATTTTTCAATTCCTACTATTAGAGCTCACAATCTCTATATATTTATTTATTTATCTTGGTGGAATTTTCAATCGTTAATAAAATACATTTTAAAGCGCTCCATTGAGCTGAAATTTTATATACAGGATTATTTTTGATGACAATGTAATAATTTAATTATCATTAATAAATATTAATTGACTAAAACTAATTATTCAAAGAATTACAAATACAGCCACGTTGGCATCATTTTTGGCGACTTAGTGACCCTTTTGGTGACTTGAAAACTTGAAACTTGAAAAGGTTTTTTTCGCACGTTTTAATGCATTCAGTCGAACTGATGTTTTATATACACGATTGTTTTGGATGACAATATGATACTTTAATGATAATGAATAAAAATTTATGACCACTTAATGTTGTGATTCTGTCCTATGTATATACATATTTATATTAATTGTAACTATTCAATAAAAAGTAGCTAAAACAAAATTTTTCTTTGTTGATCTAAGTAGGAATTGACTTAAATTTTTTTTTTATATTACTTGTTTTACAATGAAAAGGAGGACGAAAAATTTAAGAAAAAATGACAACTTAAGCATATGAAAAGTTTTATTAATTCAAACAAAAATATGCTAATTACGCTTACATCTTTTTTTTTTAATTATTTTCTTAAACTAGTATTTTTCTATTAAATGATTTTTTTGTCAACATATCATTTCCTAATATATCGGAAATTTCGGGGCAAAAAATATCCTTCATACTGAACTTCACGGTAAGTACTGTAGCTAAAATATTAACATTCAATATTGATTTCTCACTAGTCCAAAAATCACATTATCCATTGAAAAAACTCTTTCAACTGCTGCATTAGCTCCAGTGTTGTACAACGTAATTTCAACAAAAATAACTGAATTTTAATATGGAATGAGTTCATTTTTGAAATGGTTAAATATTTCCACCCATCTTTTATCAATTTCACACGCTGATTTTTCCAATGTTCTAATTTATTAAAATTGAAATTTCCATTCAGTCTTCTAATTTCTTCAAAAAGACAATTGTTATTGATTTTAATATCAGGCCTTTCTCTTTCGATAAAAACTCGACACAATTTTCTTTATCTACCCAACTCACTAAATATGAAATCAAAAAAACACCGTTGAAAACTTATTTCCTGTGATATTTGTTTCAGACCATTCTTCGACATTTTGGAAACATGTTTGGTTCATCAATGCATACAGAGATTAACAGATCAGTTTTAAAATATTGAAAAGGATGACATGTTGTAGGACACTTTTCGAGGAAGGACAGAACTTGTAAGAGGAGGACTGTCCTCTCTAAAGGAGTACGGTTGGTCACCTTAATAATTACACTGTTACATACAGCATGATTCAACAGGAAATATTGGTTTACATATACCTTTCCTTTAAAAATATATCTTTTTTGCGCTATACAATTCCTCTCCTAAAAAAAAAATATCATCTAGTAATTTTTTTTTTGATCGAAGCTCAAAATGACGAGGTCCGTCGCCAAAAGCCTTCGTGTGGCTTTATAGTGCGATGTGTTAGTATAACTCTCTCGCACTATTTTTTTCGCAACATAATGCGTGATCTACGCAGAAAAGGTAATTTTAGATTTTATACATTAGTTACTTAATAAAAATCTATTAAAAGTAGTGCATTGACGTCATCATAGTAACCATGTTGTTGGTCGTGAAATTACTTGATTTCTTTAGATACTATTTGGGATTGCCTTCTCGAAATTTTGCTCTTCAATGAGCCAATTTCCTCTTTAATATAGAACGGAAAAGGGGACCGCACCGCATTCATTCTTAATGAGTCCTATTTTCAGAATTTTCTGTTATCTATTTTTCTGATACGATGCAGTGAACGAAAACATGAGTATTTTGGAGTGTTTATCCCAATTTGCGTGATATTTTAAAATCTTTTGTGCGATATATACTCATGCAATATATCCTGATATGTCACTTTAGGCACAGATTGTTTCCAACATATATTTAACTTAATTACCAAATCGTTTTGTTTTAATCTGTATTTTGATTTTAGATTTAAAGAGTAATTGCTTTGTTTTGTAAATTTAGTTTTATCTATATATATGCTTTATGGTTAAAACGGTATGCTCTATAAAGATGCAGTGCTAATGAATATAACACTCAAGGCATTGTGAATGAATTTTTGTTAAGTATAAAAATATAAACTGTTCATTTTTAGAGTAATTAGGTTCTAGAACTTGTATATGCTCTAGATTCTTAGAAATGTATTATTTATTCAAATATTGTTTGATCTAAGCAGTTCCAGCAATCGTCTGCTATTGTTTGATTACTGTATTTTCTTTTACAAAATATCTGTCTTGCATCGGGATCATGAACTTCCAGGAACACGATGGCTATTGGCGATGGACCACGCTTCATTTTGTTCACTTCGTTAATAGAATTGGCACTCGAACCTGCAATAACACTCACAAATCCACAGCCATGCAACTCACTCTGGTGAATAACCCTTAGCTCAAGTCACAATGAGACTGTGGTAACCTAGTGAATATGGTCAAACTCTTGGGGTCGGGTGTCATGGGTTCGAATTCTGGTGCTACTGATGAACTGCCGTGTAGGAGGGAGGGTCGATGCATGCTAAATCTTTCGAGGTTCAGTGTTTTTCGGTTGGTATGGTGATGTATTTTAGAGAGGCAGAGGCAAACTTACATGTCATCCTCCTTCGTTTAACCGATGCCTAATTTCACAAGGTCCGTCGCCAATAGCCCTCGTGTTGGTTTTTTGTGTGACTTTCATATAATTCTCACTCCCCCAAGCCACAAGAACAAAAGAGTAACATTTAGAGCAATTTGAATAATTTTTACATTAATTTATTATTTATTAACATCGCGTTGCCGTTAATTACGTCCGCGGGAAGAGGGTGGCAACGGACCTGGCACCTTAATCTCCAAGCTTACACGCTACGCTAAGTGAGGAATTTGGGACACGACAAATTTAACGAATAGTATCCTCTCTAAGCATCTCTTCATCTTCAGTGGCATCAAAACTCGTGCTCAAGACTGTACAACGGACAATGTTGACCACGACTATGGCTACTGAAAGACAGTGGCCCCTCTTGTTCTAATTACTACTTCTTAAGTTATATTATCTAATAAAAGTTATCAATAATCATATCAACCAACGCGGGATAACAAATATCATGTCATTTATCATTTTTTCATCCTACTATTAGATCTCTCTCTCTGTATATATATATCTTGTTCAAATTTTAAATCGTTTATAAAATACTTTCTATTCATCCACTGAAGTTCAAATAATTTTTTTAAACTTATAAAGGATGACACTAAATATTAATACAGTTTTTTCAAATATTAATTCATTAATTAAATTAATTACTGGTTTTCAGCAAAATACTAGCCAAAACGGATGTGCATTGTTACAACAATGCAGACAAATCATGCTCTTTTTTCAATTCCTACTATTAGTTCACTCTCTCCATATATATATAATCTTGTTCAAATTTTCAATCGTTGATAAAATACTTATACATCCATTCAAAGTAGGAACTGATTTTTAAAAAAAATTTATATTACTTGTTTTTTACCTAGTCAGTACGTTACTAATTATTACAATAATTAAAACGAGCTTTGATGCTATTTTTCTTAATCACACTTAGTATCATAAAAAGTACTTAATAAAGTAAGATACTTTTTCACAGCACGTTATATAATGTATCTTTCTTACAGAGACTTTACACTAAAAGAAACATGTTTAAAAGTCATTCCATTCAACTCGATCAATTAAGTGTAACAATTGCTCACGTGAATTACACACAAAAGCCTTGTTATTGTTTCATGGCAAGAACACCTTTTGTTGTAGTGAAAGCACATTTTCCTAGAATAAAAATAAAAGTACTTTGTACAAAGAGACTCAAAAAAACTTTTCATTTCTTA
>BMAV01025970.1:550853-566943 GCA_019973955.1 Trichonephila inaurata madagascariensis
AGTACATTATTATTGCATTCAATACATCGTTATTGTATGAAAGGGGGAGCGATGAAAATTATGACTGAAAATTGGGTCGCAAATATTGAGAGTTTGAGAATCGCTGGTTTAGTCCGTATAAACTGTTTTGAATGTTTTTTTAAATGTAAGTCGCGTGGTTGTCGAAAGATCCCTTGAATAAGCTGGGTGCTTCAAAATCTCATATTTTATTTTGTTTAACTTTGCAATTGTTTTGTACGACGTTTGCAGTCGAGCATTACCGTGGAGAAGTATTGGATCCAGCCGATTAATATGTAATGGGCGTATATAATTTCCTATTTTTCTTGCATTTAATCAATGTACTGCCAATATAATAGATTCAGTCCGATTCGTTTCCCTCAATGCTTTCGGAGCAACATTTTTTCAGATGTCTTCTATGATGCTCACTCTATAGGAAAAGATAACCAGACCGAAATTTATCAAAGTAACGCTGCACTTTTCCATCGTTTACAGCGATCTCCCCAAATGCCTGGTTCATTTCGGGTGTTTCAAAAATCACGCACATCCACATGGTAATCCTTGTTGCTGAAAAACCAAAAGGGTTGTTTGAGATTTCTGTCACTAGATGGCAACAGGGGCCACATCATAAAAAGTTTTGAACGTATCAGGCATCAGTTTCTAAATACTTGTTAGTTGTAATCTGTTCAGCACACAGGGAGGTGCATGATGTTTTTCCAAGAGCAAATAATAGCAATCGTGGAATTTTATTTCACTACAAAATCTCATTGCCGTGTGAAAAATGCATTTCAGCAGAAATATCCAGGGGAAGCAGCACCAAATGAATCAACGATAACAAGTTTAGTGCAACGGTTCAGTGACACAGAATCGTTTGCAGACAGGGAGCGATCGGGTAGAGCGTCCATAGTGAAAATAAAAGTTGCAGGTGTTGAGACCGCTTTACAAAGAAGTTCAATGAAAAGACCGTACGTCTACATAAACATCCTTACGGATTTCATATCCTTGCTGAAAAGTGATGAACGGTATCTTGGTTGTAGCAAGACGGCGCAACATGTCACACATCACGGGATTATAAGGAAGTTTTAACTGAGTGTTTCGATAATCGTATTATTTCCAAAGGACTTTGGAAACCACGTTCACCGAACTTATCAATTCTGGATTTTTTTTCCTTTGGGGAAATCTAAAAAATGCCGCCTTCAGGAATAATCCCCATATGCTTGATGAACTTAAGAGTAACATCCATCAGGCAATATCGGACATTAACCCTCCAAGCGGTCTGCACGTAAAATCCCGTCATTCCAGAGATGATTTTTCTGCCTTCAACCAAGATTCCCAAAAGCGGCCTAACCACATTCTTAAAAATAGGGCTCAACCACTTTTGAGAACCCCACCTGACGGCAAAAAAATACGTGCGGTGCATTTTTGAAGCATATCCAGAATGGCAAGATTTTAAGTGCAGACCGTTTAGAAGGTTAAATCTTACACTCTTCATAAAGTGTCAATTAATCTGGTAAAAAGAATTTGACTGTGTGTCCAGGAAAACGGACATAATTTTTAACATTTACTGTGATTTCACCATGTCTGACACCTGACAATAAAGATAACTGTCCAACCTTTGTTTGCCCTTTATTCTCTTTGTTAACATAATTCATCTGTCTTTAAAACTCAACCACAAAGGTTGATGTGCGCGACTTTTGAAACACCCAGTACTTCGTACAAATTTTGCATCATTATTAAAAAGTTACCACACATAAGAAAATTCACGAATATCAGTTCAGTTCATGTCCACATGAAATTCAAAACAAATAACAAAATGAAACACTTTCTTTCTTTCTATATTGAAAAATCTTTATTGAAATATGACTCTGGCAATGGGCAATACGACTCTAAACGAGACTATGCCAAAAACAAAAGGGTAACGAAAACAAGCAGAGAAACGTTCACATGTAAAGAAAATCCATTTCATATCCCCCAACCTAATATTTATCTTCAAAATTTGAATTCTTCTAGGTTCTTATGATATTAAAATTTCTTTAAAAACACATTTTGTTTTTGACATCTACTTCTGTTTTTGCATTGTAGATTAATTTGTCTCCTTTTTTTAAAAACACAAAATCCATCTTATTTCTTAATTCCATCTAAAATTTAATATTCGAATAATATTCTGTTACATCGTTCCCTGCGAGGTAACAGAGCGAAGAACTTTATCAAAACAAATCACCATTCCTTCCTGGAACTGAATTTCATTTTGTCCCAATATTATTCCGTGCCTTCGTACTATTTATCAATCTGTGACAGGTATGCGCTGTAGAGATTATTGTCTAGCGTGATTTGCGCAATTCCTTTTCTCTGTCTTTCGATGTTTTTGAATCAGTAGATATATATACTATTTGCACAATCGCTGCAGATAATCTGTTGATCATGGATCGTAATAAACCGCTGAACACGAAATTGCAGATTAGTATAGTTCCGCTTTCTGTAGTTTTCTTGTAGATTTCCAATTTTCGCTACAGGATTTGAATGATTGCTACTTTGTTTAGAGTGTTCGAGAGAAATATATCTGTTCTGACGAGCATTGGCTTAACGAGATCCGTTAGTTTGTCCGTTGAAATCCGATTTTTGGAGTAAGATGAGAAATGCCTGTAATTTTTCTGTTTTAACGAACATCGAGATATGTTCAGTTTCTATGCTAAAATGAAAGAGTCGTAAGATCTGAGGGAATTAAGAGGGTGGATGAAAAATTCCTGACATTCTTCTGTTCTAATTTCTAGATCTCTAATCTCCTGTGTTAAAATGAAGGATTTTTGCAAAAATCTGATTTTAAATTAAAGATGAAAAAAATTCATGTCATTTCGGGATATTTATGTGTGTAGCTTCTATGTTAAAATATATAAAATGCAATTTTCTTGAATGAATCTAAAAACTAGTATTTACTATTTTTAGTTACAATATATGTAGTCTCGGGATCAGTTGGCGACCACAGTAGTATAGTGGTTATGATGACGATCTCGTGGATGGCATGTCATGAGTTCGAGCCAAGTGTTTCCCCTCAGGGGGCTCACCTTCTTTAGGTGGGTACGGGTGTCACAATCCCGAGGTACCCTAGGGATCTTTTTCTTTTCCCAAGGAGTTTACTATCTTTGGTAAACACGGGTGTCACGACCCCGGGGTACCCCATTGATCCTTCTCTATTTTCGACCCTCCATCTTGTCATTCAATTTCTCCTTTTCCCGTCCAGACCATAGACCTATGAATGTTTGGCGCGGTATAGCCAAAACTGGCTCTTGCGCCATAAAACCCCAAACTCATCATAACCTCATCATCGAGCCAAGTGTCACTGAATACTCGCCGTGTAGAGGGACTGTTACACGTTAAATCTGTCGCGGCTCAAACGTCCTCCGTTGGCATGGTGTGGTATTTTGGAGTAGGTTTCTAGCTCAAGTGTCAAAACCGTCACTTGACCGTGGCTCAAAATTAAATGGTCTGTTGTCAACAGCCTTCGAGTTGCTTTATAGTGTGCCGTTAACAAACACTTCCTTGGGATCAGTTACTTTGAACACAGAGCGAGGTAAAGAAATAGTATATTAAAACGAACGTCATGGAATTTAGATTTTTTCCCCCAAGAATAGAATAGGAAAAAATCTCATATGTTAAAGTAATAAATATATTTTATTTTAAATACTTCTACTTTAATTTAAAAATAAACAGGTGTAGAGTACATTTTTAAAACAGTAAGCTCACATATTAATGAAAGGAATGCATTAAATTCTACTTACAGATTAAATTAATACAAAAAAAAAACTCTGTAGCTAAGAAGACATTTAAATAAAAGGTTCAATCACAAGCCAGTTAAGAATACATATACTGACTTACTTTTGATTATTCATAGTTTATAATTTGAATTGCTGATTACCTTGTTGGAATTGTAATAAATGAAATCAACATCTATTTAGTTAGTTTTAATTTCTTCGATTCAATTAGTTTTGAGGTACATATTTGTTCACTACAGTGAAATATTTATGAAAGTCGATTTTCAGAAAGCAATAAAAATTTCATCATTTATAATATTAACACAATAAAGAAATTTTGAGATTCATCGATTAAAAAATCGAAATCGAATTAAAAAATGAATGCTTGATTTCTGCCTTAAAATCAAGCATTCGCAAATTTCGGATTTCAGCATTAATGTGTCAGATTAATTCAAATCGGTTCTAATGAATTTTGAATAGTATCAATTTTTCTTTTTCAAACCCAAGGTCCTCAAAAGGCGATTTTGAAAAGCAAAATTCTTATTTATTTCATGAAAATAGAATGAATATGAGTTCTGACGAGTTTCAAGAGCTATCAGTTTTTCCGATTCAAATATTTTCAAGAACCACTTTATTTATATAAAAAAAAGGTAAATTGTTTTACCTTTACATTTAACATGTTGAATGAAATTTGTATATAATTTTTTAAATATTTCTGCATAAAACTAAACATTCATGAAAAACTTCTTTTAAGTCAAAGGCCATCGTAAAATATTAGTTTCATTCACACATTTGGCGAACAGCTTGATTTATTGCATTATATTTCTATCAAATATGATGATAATTTATTAAGTTAGTGACATATAAAGGTTTGAACTAAAATAGGATCCGACGACCTGCTTCTACTATTTATCTACTTTTTTTTTTAATTACAGAGACGAATATTTTATTGATAATATGAATTATATTGGTAAAAGAATTCTATGCAAATACTAGAATTGCTAGAAATGTCGGTTAAATACTAATTTGAGGCTGTCTTCGTAAAGAGCCTGAACGTAATACAGACAGAAAAAAATGTTCGCACGAAAATTAGTAACATTTTTATTCATACATTTGCTTATTTAAAAGCTTTTTTTTTTTTAATTTCAAAATATTTCATAAATATACTTATTTTTTCAATTTCTAATACTAGTTCACACTTTCCCTATATATTTTTGAATACAAAATAAACTCAGTGGCGCTACAGCCCTTGATGGCAAGGCCTACTGTGCCCATCTCAGTATGCGTGACCATTTGGCGCTGAGGTGCATGAGCAGATGTGCCGATCAGGTGGTCAGTCTGAAGCGAAACTCTAGGTCGATAAATGAGTACCAAACAAGCTTGGTACTCATTTATCGACCCCACTGCAGGAGGGATGAAAGACTGAGTCGACCTTGCCCAACCCGAGGATAGAGCCCCGAACCTGCTGTGTGGAAGCGCGATACGCTACCACTGGGTATCTATCACTGGTTTATATATCTTGTTCAAATTTTCAATCTTTAATCAAATATATTTTATTCATTCACTCAAGTTCAAATACTTTTTCTTAAACTTGTAGTGGATGACGCTTGATATTAATACAGTTTTTCCTAATACTAATTCATTAATTAAATTTAATTAATTTTTAATACTTTAATAAATAGAGTTTTAGCAGTTTGTAATGATAATTGTGAATTCAACAGGCAGTTGCTCAATCGGTAAAATGCAAGAATTTCCGTATTTTTCACATGAAGGTTAAGAGAATGCGAGATCAATTCTCTCGCGAAAATCAATTTTTGGATAAATGTTTTGAATTTTTGCTTTAAGTAGAGACATTTTATCCAAATTATTTTCGAGGTTGAGTTAGCAGTTGTGGCTTAGTGGTTAGAATGAAAGATTTTTCTCAAAAAATAATTCTGTCATTTGTAAATACATATTTATATTAATTGTAATTATTTAATAAAAAGTAACTAAATTAAAAAAATGTTGTTGACCTAAGTAGGAATTGACTTTAAGAGGACACAGCACGATTCAATTGACAAAAATTGGTCAAAAAATCAAATCTAATTTTTTTAGTCTAAATTATCCTCTATATACTTTTCTATAATCTCACAAAATTTTCACAAGTTCTCAGTTTAAGGAACGCAGAGTTATGGTAACTTTACGTTTATTTTTATTCACATCCCTATGGCAAATCAAAGCTTTAATCTGTTTTATCTCAAAAAGATAAAATAACTCATTTGTCTTCATTTAAAATGCTAAGGTTTTTTTTTCAATTCAGCGAAATGATTTAATATTTTTTCTGACAATTACTAATAATACATGTAACAAAAGTTAGTATTCATTTTTAAATCAATACTAATTTTTTTTTAAAAAAAAGTAATTGAATTTATAATTTACACAATTTTTATGGAATATTTAATAAGCATTTATAAAAATAAGTATTACTCGAATATATATACCAATCATGTTATCTCAAAATTCATACCTATTTTTGTTAAACATCATTTGACGTACTTATAAGTCAAATTTTAAGTGTGTATGTCCAATTTTGAAGAAAGAGTAGCATTTTTTATATAAAATTATTTTTTATATTTCCTTAAAAAATTAAATAGTTCCCTTTTTATAAAATTTTAAACACAAAAAATCTGTTTTACACTATGCATACACATAGGGAGCAACCAAACAATTTTGAAAATCATTAAATTAAAAAATTTTGTGCAAATCGTACCATTCCCCATACAAAAAAAATTTTGTGTTACTTGTGTGTGTTTCACTTTAACACATAAAGAGATATTTCATTTAGTATTATGCCATAGATGAAAAAATGTGAAACACATTTTACTTCGGGAAAAATTGATGAACTAAGATAAAAAAAATGAGAAATATGTTAAAATATGCTTCTCTCTGCTAGCTTGTTTCTAATTGTTAAAATATGCTTGAAATATAACATTATTATTTAAATTCTTTTATACCTGAAAAACATTCCAAATTAGGGTCATATTCTTTAACATTAACAAAGACAGCCTTTACAAAATTCGAAGCAAATGCGTTTATTACAATCAAGTTCTCCCGAAAACCGAATTTCTGGAATCGATGCTGAATGTCCCCAATTTTTATGTTACATGTGGAAATAAGTAAGTTAATTTGTTTAAAATACATTTCATTATTTCTTTAAATCTGTTCATATTTTTTTCACGATAAAATTAATGGCACGAAAAATCCTGCATTTTTTAAACCTTTTTTAAAAAAGCAGCATTTTTCTTTAACGTTCCAGATTATTGGGAACGTTTTTTTTTTCCAAGATAACTAATGAGTAATTAATAAAATGAGATTAATTAAGAATTGCTGGTTTAAAATGTTACATTGTTAGTTTCTTGAAATGTTGCAACGTTGTTGATGGGGAAAATTTACAGTGTCGCTGTAAAACGAAATGTTACGGGGTGTTGAAAAATGTTTTACTGTCTTTTGCGAACTAAATTTGTAATCAACTTTCACAATACTTTTCTTATTTTATACCACACTAAACTACACTATACTACACCCATACATACTACTTTAAATTAATATACCGTACTGAGGTAATATTCTTTTTTTGTTCTGAAACGTTTCCCTGTTTGTCAAGGACTCATTTGTGGCATCTTGCTATAGCTAGAATAGAGATGAGCTTTAAATCTATTTAAAAAATCCTCGCACACTGATGAGGTGTGAAAGTTTATAGAGTATGTGGTCCTCATCACGTGAACTTGAAATCTCAATGGTTGTCACCAATAGCACAAGAGTAGCTTAGAATTTTGATATTAACAAATAAACAGTCTAGGACAGGGATGGCGAACCAATAGCACGCGTGCCACTGACGACACGTGACATAATATTTCGGGCACACCATCGATCAAAACGGTTTGCATTTTAGTTTAAACTAATGAAGTTCACTTATAACGCGAGTGATTGGTCAATCGAACACGAGTGATTGGTCACAATGTGGCAGAAAGAACACTCGTTTGTTATTGTCTTGCCTTATTTACGTAGTGGACTGCAATTGCGAATGTTGCGAAGTTTGTCTACGCATAGCATAGGCAATTTCATTGACACTACTGTATTTTAAAGTTTATTTGTGATATATTTACGATTTCTAACCGTTATTTAACATGGCTAGTTCATCAAAAAGACAACAAGTGCAAAATAGTTAATGTAACAGAAAATTTGAAACTTGATGGATCGAGAAATATGGCGTGATTAGTAAAGACAAGGCGATGGGTTTTTAATGTTCTGAAAAGGTTTTATGTAGAACATCGTCTGTAAAACGGATTCCAGACACACACACACACACACACACACACATTTAACTGTTCGAAGAAGCTGGCTCGGGGTATTTTAACCATATTTTCATTTGGCTCTGCCTGCCCGTCATAATTTTCAGAGATGAATAACATTAAAGACTCGCTCTCTTAAAAACAGTTTGGCAGATGATTCCAATTCAGCCCCAAATCTACTAAAAGTAATATCTTACAAACCTACCAAGATATTTATGATCTAATCTGCAACAACAGAGATCACACTAAAGTTACTTTATAATTTGAATTATATACGTATAAAACTAAAACATTTACTACTATACAATGCAAAAAGGAATTTTTTCGAAGTAGAGTTGTGAGATTTTAGTATTTAGTTCTATTATTTTTCAAATAATCACAAGTCAAAATTATTGGACGGCACGTCTATACCTCGCTAAACATTTCTTTAGAAAAAATGGCACGTGGATCTACAAAGGTTCGCCATCTCTGGTCTAGGATCCTTGAACTATAACACTACCTCTTTCGATTATATGAGGTTTTCTTAAGTAAAATGCCACATTTTAAAAACCGTTGTACAAAATTCTGTGACAAAATCTACAGGTTTTGTTAGATGCATTATACAAGTTGGTTGAATGTAAAATTCTTTGTTAACAAGTAACATATTTTTTTAAGGTCAATTCCTATATAAGTCAACAAAGAAACGTTTTATTTTAGTTACTTTTTATTGAATAATTATAATTAATATATAAATATGTAGATACATATGACCCAATCACAATATTAAGGAGAAAATAGAAAGTGATTTTTCATTTTTCTTTCTATATATAGTGTTGCACTATTATTTTTGTTTGTCACTATTTATTTTAATTATTTTGAAAAACCGATATTGTAATTAGTATCGATTAATCGAAGTGAATTTTAAATTGCTTCTAAACTTTATAGAAGGCAAGGGGACAATAATCGAATATTAACGGTTATATATACAACTTGAAAAGAATAAAGACAATTAAAGAAATAAGGTAAAATTAATATCTTACAATATTTCGTTTGCGTAAAAATTGTGTTCAATCTTAATTGTAATCGTATTTTTTTTTTCGTGACAATGTTAATCAGCATTGCGCCGCTAGGTAACCGTTGTGCATATTAAGTAAGCCGTTATATAAATATCACCGCTAAACACTATTCAGTGAACCCTAAGCTCGAAAATGATTGGTGGTTTCTGTCACGTGATATGATACATGCAAAATAGTGGTCAAGCATGCTTGGTTTGCGTGCTGCGTTGGCCTTGAAAAATCGCACACGCGTAACGTTCGAGGTAAAAATAAGTAAACAATTACAAATGAAAGGGAAGTTTCTTAGTTATATTAACAAATATTGATATTTCTTATTCGATCATTTCTATCCACAAAATCAAACAAAAAAATTGTTTATGTAATACCACTTTTTGAAATCTTATCCTATTTGACAAATAAAGCAATATACATGTCTTCAGTTGAAAACAATTATTATTATTAATTTTTATTTTTTTTTATTTTTATTTATTTATTTATTTATTGCTATTAACAAAATCACTTAATAAATGAAGAATAAAGCTTTATTCTGAAAAAAAATATCCAATTTCAGAAATACGAGTGTGAGATTAATTTTGTATCAAATGTTGCTCTTCTAAACAAGACGAAAGCCATTAGGGATGGACTTTTGAATTTTCGGCAGCCTAGTATTTATGGTCCCGGATACGTGCCCCATATGTCATGATTTTGAGCCAAATATCACTGAAGACCCGCTGTGCCGTGGTGATGATGCACGTTAAATCTGTCGGAGCTCAAATTCCACCGTTGGTGTTGTGTGAGAAGTAAGTAAAAGAGAAGGTGCCAGGTCAGGTGTCGTCCTCATCACTTTGCCGTTGCTCAAAATATTGAGGTCCGTCACAAATAGCCCTCGCGTTGCTTTATAGTGCGTCGTTAATAAACACACACGCACATTCAAGCAATACGGAAGCCTATTAGAGACGGACTTTAAATTGTAAACCAAGATCAAATTCCTAGGACGTCATCTGAATTTGTAACCCTATTCTCCAAACTTCGAGTCACGCCAACGTGAAGACTTTGAGTCACGACAGGTTTCACGAGCATCAGCCCCTCCACACCGGGGATGGGCATTAAGTCAATTGCGATCGACCGGTGGACCATCAAAACATTTTGGGTTGATCGCCGCCTGCACTCACTCTCTCCCTCAACCCCAGCCTAATGATCGGTGGATTTTAATGATACAGAAAGTCGAATAAATCCATGTCGCCTGATTATGTGGCATGTTAAATATTCCTTAAGTGCCTGTTTGGCTTGGGTGTTCCCGAAAAAATTAATTTCCTAGAACCATTTCGTGTCGTTAGAGCTCAGGTGTTTCCATTTGGGGAGGAAACTGGGCATCAAAATTACATCGCAGCGATTTGTATTCCACCAATATGGTGCTGCTCTTAAAAGTGATACCAACTCCCTGGGAAAGTACTAAGTCCATAGTATGTACCAATCCACAGTCCCAGTGGGAAAAAAATCTTTCTCTTAGTTTTTCACTAATTTATAGAATAATGAATCGCAGCGAATTTGAAGTTTTTAACAAACTGAAATTTGAAATACTATAAAGTATGATAAAAAATGTTTTAAAAAAAATTCTCATCTTTTAATACCTTTTTATTAATATGTTTCAAAAACGTGTCCGAAAACACAAAACTGAAAATTATTTAAGCAATAGGTGTAATATAAATATTCATTTTTGGCACACAGATAAGAGTGAAAAATAAAACTTAGTTTAAAACTAAACAAAGGAACTTTAAAAATGTTGCCAAAATGTATTTAACACTAGTTTGCTACAAAAACGCGAGTCTTTTTTTAATTATTCCGCGTGGACATTAATACATCCATTCAGAAAATTTTTTCAGAATAATTTCCATTGTTCGCATTTTACTATGTTTTGGAGACTTGCCATTATAGAATGTTCAGATTAAACATTTCTGAATACAAATATATTTGCTAAAAAAAGTTGCAGTCACTAGGGTGTTAGAAAAATTACGTGGTCTTAGGACCTAAACCACCAAGTTTTTTTTATGCAATATTTTACATTACCTTAACTAATCATTTTGCTAAATTGTTTAGTATTCGCATGAATAATTTTTTGATTTGTACACGAAATAAGCTGGAATTATATACATTTTTTTATGTTTGAAAATTCAAAAAGTAAATTACTTAATACTTAAGTGAACGTAAATTGCAACAATAACACAGTTGTGTTTTGACTTTTAACTATAATAAGTGAAATGTTATGTTAATGTAACATCAATTATACTTTAAGGATGGTAATTGTATTATTAGCAAGATACTGCTTTTGAATTATTACAATATATGATATACACTGATGGGTATACTATGAGCGAGGTGGGCAACATGTTTTGGCCCGCAGGCCCTATTGTGGAAGTCAGTGCCGGTTTATCCATTGGGCGCTTGGAGCTGGCACCCAGGGACCCAGGGCACGGAATGACCCAGAAGGGCCCGGATAAACTGGACTTGACCAGATTTTTTGGTTATAAATTTCGATCCTCCAGTGCCAAGGGGGCCTGTAGATCTTCTGCGCCCAGGGCCCGAAATGAGCTTAAATCGACACTGGTGGAAGTGGAGAATACCGGAAGGCTGCACCTTTTAAAAATGATTGCACTCATTATGAAAAATAATACATCTTAGTTAAATAAAATAGTGACGGTTTTATTCAAGTTATTTTCTGTGCTTATTTTGTGTTACCTACAGCTCCAAGGACATTTAATTTTAGAATCAGCTTAAAGAGACAAATGCACCCTATCACACTTTGTGACGGGCTCACGCGTTTTTTTCATTAACATGTCCTTTTGGGTTCTTTGGGGGCCAGAACAAATGGCAATTCTTTTCCAACCAACTCGAGAAGTAAAACGTGAATGAACGATGCAAATTAGGAAACTTTTAAATAACAGAAGTTTAGAGTAAGCGAGGTGGCATTTGGGGAGTGTTATGATAATACGTGTTGCAAGTGTGAAGAGTATTTCGAGAAGTTAAGTGACAGTCCAGAGAGGTTACCCGTGACATAGAGCCTTTAGTCAAGGTGCATACCAATGCACGCCAGTGAACCGCAACTTCAGTTAGGATCCAGTAGATTTCTGCTTTGTTGGACATTAAGGTAGGAGTTACCACTTTAATATTCGGATCTGAGTTTACATTGAAATTGAGGTTAGGCGAGTTAGTTATTGAAAGTGGTCCGAGTTACGTTATTTCGGTATTATATATTGTGTGTTTCGCTACCGTAGATTCTCTCATATATCATATTATTGGCTAATCTTTTATTGTTTTAAGTTAAGATCATAATAAAGTAATATTAAGATTATGGCAGCTTCTGGTTATTCATTTAATCCTACACCTCTAGCTCACGCTGATAATCTAGGAGAAGGGCACCCAAGGGGTACGCCTTTACAACTTTTATGCTATTTTTTACGAAATTTGGATTGAGATTGCTTGTTGAAATTATCATCACAGCCTTCAAGTTTGTCAGCCAACTTGCATCTATTGTTGTGGCCGCGGTAGCCGAGTGGTATAGGTATCGGATCGTGGCTTGCCTTGTCACGAGTTCGAGCCCAGTACCACTAAAGACCCGCCGTGTAGGGCAGCGATGCACGTTAAATCTGTCGAGAGCTGAAACGTCCTCCCGTTGGTGTGGTGTGGTAGTTAGGAGAGGGGGGTGCCAGCTCAGGTGTCGTCCACGTCACTTGACCATGGTTCAAAATTACGTGGTCCGTCGCCAAAAGCCCTCGTGTAGCTGAACAGTGCGACGTTAATATTCAATCAATCAATCAATTCATCTATTGTTGTGAATTATATGGCCCCCTGAGTGAGTGAAGCGTAGCTGTCAACACGCTCAGACCCCACGTGGTCCAAAAATTACTTTACAAAAAATATATATATATACTTAGACTATGCATTTTATTCCTCCTTTCTCCTTAATTTTATTTTTAACTTAACGTGTGATACAATGATAAAATTCCCATTACAAAGCTTTCTTTTTCCCTCTGAAGGGTATTCAAATGAAATTTAAGCTCCAACTCTATTATTTATTCAATGAAATACAAAATAATTTTAAATTGATAAGTGTGGTCAAGATTAACATGTTGAAGGACAGTAACATCGTTCGGCTTCAATCACATATAGTAAAAAAATGACAGTACGCCGTGCGGCGTCTTTAAAATTATTTGTTAAAACTGCCGGAACACTGTTCAGCGTCCGATTTCCAATGCACAGTATAGGACTTCGGTTGTTACTCTCATCTTTCGCAAGTCCTCAGTAGGCGTAGTGTCAATTTATTTAAGATTTCGTTCTTTCCCTCACAGGGCACACGTGTTTGTTTACCCCCATCCAATTTCATCAGAACGCCTCACGGAGTGGGGGTGCATCATATAAAATTATTCAATTCTATTTGATGTGTCACATTAGTAACAAGCGCCTACAAATATTCCCTAGAGTTTTTTTTAGAACGTTTATCGGCGTAGTGTCGATATAGGAAGTAACATACCAGGGGCGTAGCTACCACCGTATCAACGATACAGGGGCTCCAAACTTCAGTGGCCCCAAAATGTGCAAGCAAACGATCGTAAAATGTTAAAGGGCCCCAAAAGAGGACCCTCAAGGAATTTAGATACAGGGCCCGCTCAATACTAGCTACGTTATCGTAACATACGCTCAAAGGCCAACAGGACGGTCAGAGGCATCAAGAATTAATCCCCATTTTTTTTTTTTTAAAAAAAATGCGTATTTTTCAACCATTTGTCAATATCTAGTGTTATTAAAATATCGTGTTGACCAAATTTGGAAAATATATATATATCTCATTTTTTTTAAACTCACCTGATGTTTTCCTCCCTTCAACGTTTGTAAATGGTCATGTGACTGAAAATTATTTTTAAACTAATTTTTTTAATAAATATTTCATATTTGTCATTTTTTTTTATTTTGACGTTTCAAACGTTTTTAACATTTCTAATGTATAAACCATAACAAAACATTGTAACAATTTTTGTGTTTTATTTTCTACGTCTTCCCCCATTCCTTAAATACGCTCTGTGTTAAGATATATAGGTTTAGGAGGTGTGCTAAAATTCTCAGGAAATGCCGGTTTGATTTGGACACGACCCCTCAACTGTACCTCATGGAAGAACAGAATGTTAAAGAAAAGAAAGGTGTGCTTTCGAAACTTCCGGTTTATGTGTTATTGTTCGCTCAGCTGTTGGCACAACTTCCGGTCGTCCCCTCCCCCCTCTTCCCTGTTTTGGCTGTAGCAGATGTTTCAAAACTACGGTTTAAATTTTCCTTAATCGCATCCGTAACTGTTTCGAAATGGACGTATATTTCGAACACACCAGCGTTTTCTTCTCGCTAAACTGTGTAGACTGGAAATATTTAATTGTTCTTTTTAGCCACTTTTTCTCCTGGCGGCAGCAAAATGGGGTGGAATTCTAGAAATTATTATCGTGAGGGAGGTATGAAGTAGAAAGTTATGTTGACTTGTAAAATTCTGTTGAAAGAAAATGTTTTGCTACGGAAGCGGGTAATCGGCCTTCTATTGGTCGATTATTATTTTTCTTTTTTACGTATGAAGATGCTGATGGTTGAAGTTTATAGTTTAGGCCTATAATTTACATTCTTTTTCGAATTTTTGAGAGTGTAAAAGAATAAGATCGCTTTCTTCTGGTATTTGGTTGAACATAGATTAAGGAATATAAAATAGAAATCTAAAAATAAAGTAAAATATTTTAATTCTTAACAGCTAAAAAGCATTTAATAATAATTTTAGTTCAGCTATTTCAAACGATCCTTAAAGATGCAATTAAAACTCCTCCACATGCCTTAAAAATTTTACATCGGAGAAAATTCCCATCAATGTCCTCTGTTTTGAGAGTTAACTTTTTATTTGAACTCCTGAAAATAACTCTTCCTTTTTTATATTTACATGTAATTTTAGTCTTTATTATTTAGTTTAATTATTTTGTAGGGTTGTTGTTTTCTTATGAAAAATAACATGTTTTGAAATATAAAGAAGTTTCGTTTAATGAATTTTCCGTTTACTGGAATTAGTTTTTCGAAGAATGTTTGGCTAGAATTTCCATTTTTTTAGCCTTTTCTCTGAATTATAGGATGTTTACAAATTTTCTCCCTTTTCTCGGAAAGGGAGCATATTTTCAACGGTGACATTTTCCAAAAAGCTTTCTACGATTAAAAGCCGTCTTTAGTATTTGAGAAATATTTCTGTTACGGAAAAATATATTTTTTGGATTGTATGGGGATGGAATTTCTCTCTTTGCTATGCTTTAAGGCTACACGGTACCCTTTTTCAAAAAAAATTTTTGGAGAGAGTTACAGTAAAAATAATTGTTGTTTTATATTTAGATTTTATATTATTAAGCTTATTCTGTAAGTAAAAAGTCAGTTTGATGAGCCATTATTTTACAATTTTAAAAAATTAGGAATTTTTGAAGTTTTTTCAAACTCTTATAAAATACTCAATTTTTAAAAATTTTTAGTCATTTTAAGTTATTTATGTTTCTTAGGTTATTGCAAACAAAAGTTAGTATGGATTTGAAAATCTATTCCCTTGTTGATTTTTAATAATTATTTTTCTAGAATAATCTGGAAAAAACACGAAAATTTTTAAAATATCATCAACTTTAGCATTTTTTAGAAAAATAACTAGAGATCTCAGCCCTAAATCCATACTAACTTTTAAAGAACATACGTTTGGGAGTATATACAAAAAAATTCAAGGCTCTATCTTGAACAGGAAAAAAGCCTTAGGGATTAGAAAACACTTATACCTTCAAAATTGAAGTCTGAGAAAAACGCATTTAAAGTTTGTAAAGTTATAAAACAAAAACTTGTAATGCCCGTAAAGCTCTAATTTTTTAATATGTTAATTTCCAATGTATGTTCTGCATTAAAACACTATTTTAATTAAATATGACTGAAAATA
>BMAV01025971.1:0-75976 GCA_019973955.1 Trichonephila inaurata madagascariensis
TTTTTTAAGAAAAGCAGAGCCAAGTAGGGCCCTAAATAACTTATGGTTCCAATTTCGTTCTCAATTTCAGCATTAGTTCCTCGAATATCCTTAAAAATCTGTTAACATGAGCACATACTAGTTTACATTATTCAAACGGTAAATCTGCAGGATAATTATTATGGTATATATGTCGAAAAGCACATTATAATAGTAGTCGAATGGTCGGTCATAGTCACGAACTCGTGGTCGATGTTTTCTGTTAGGCTTGTTAACCCTTTCGTGGGGCTTGGGAAGGTTACTTTTCATCTATATGATCTCACAAAATACACCTGTGGGAAGTGCAAAACCCTTTATAATATATTGACCTTGCTGTTATAAGGATGGAAAGACTAATCCCTGCTTCAGTTTTGTGCTACAGCACATAATCCAGTGATTATGACATCTGTAAATCGTACAAAAAAAAGATAGTACCAAAGAAGTACCTGGTCCAAAAGCTGTCGCTGTATATAACGATGTCATGGGAGGGGTTGATCTCTTCGATCAAAGAAAAGAAAGAAACCAAATAAAATCTGTATAATGGTGCAATCGTATCTTTTATTTTCTTTTTGATCTTTCCCATCATAAATTGTTTCATACTGTGGCAAGTGAACAAATGAAACAGAAGTGTAGATCAGCTAACATTCCGTACAGCATTAGCTCGTCCGCTATGTAATAGACGGATATTCCTCAAGAAAAAGGAAAGGTCGCCTTGCTAGCTTCTAAGCAAAGAAGTGTGTAGTTCCGGATGATGTGCGCTTAGCCAGTGTGAAAAATTATGTGCCAAAGATGGTTCCCAATTATAGGAGTTGTAGGAAATGTCACAGAAAGGGACAAAAGAAAAGGGAACCCCCTCTACATGTGTGCAGAGTGGGATGTCCCATTGTGCATTGCAACATGCTTCTCCTCTTTTCACATGGCAAATAGTCACCATTAAATTCAGTTTTCTATATGACGGTGAATGATCCCTTGGGAAGTATTGATGGGAGGCTAGAAATTGTCCCTGGCTTTAGAAATGGTCCCTTGTTTTCTAGAAATTTTTATACGAGTCTCCCCTTGACTGAATGTGGTAAAATTCCTTCGGTGGGGAGTGTCAACGTATTCCCGCGCTTTTCTGAGTTCAGTGAGCGCATAAATTTCATGACTTGTAGATTTGCGCAGTGAAGATTGTCCAATCGGACGCACAATTCAAAGGATAGTAAATAGTCCAGCTCCAGGATTTTGGTCCCCTCAGGGGGCTCACCTTCTTTAGGTGAGTACGGGTGTCACAATCCCGAGGTACCCTAGTGATCTTTTTCCTTTTCGCAAGGGGTTTACTATCTTTGGTAAACACGGGTGTCACGACCTCGGGGTACCCTAGTGATCCTTCTCTATTTTCGACCCTCTTTCTCGTCATTCAATTTTCCCTTTTCTTCTTTTCACGTCCAGATCACAGATAATTTTAACAAATGTTTGGCGCAGCTTAGCCAGATTTGGCACTTGCGCCATAAACCCATACACTCACACTCACCAGGATTTTGGCGTGATGGGATTCATAATAAAATGGAACACGCCCGAATTTTCAGCAGAAGCTCTCTCCCAAAATTCCAGCGGCATCTATGTAATTAAACGAAGTCGCCACCACAACCGGGACTGCCCCCAGCCACCATGTACTCCTCCCTTCAAAGCTAAGTATTCTTTCATTATTTTTTTTGTAAACCTAATCTATATTAATGTATCAATAAATTTAACTGTATCTTAAACGAAATGAGTAATTAATTCGAGTTAATTTTATTTTATTTAACATTGGCCATGATGCGCGATTTACGAATACCGAACCTGGGTTACTTAGACTAAAAAAACTCACTTGGGCTTCGCATCAGCATTCTTCCCATTCCAAAAATTTAAATGTAAACATAAAGTTCGTCAAAATAAAATATATTTCATTAAATGTTATTGTTTAATTGTTCATAAAACAAAAAAACTGAGAGAAATTCAACAGAGAAATTAAAGGCCTGCGAAAGGGTTAAATTATCGAGACTTAAACCTCTCGCATTGATGTAATGTGTTGAGAAACATTCCTAAAACAGTCGACCCTCGATTTAAAAAGCACATGACTTGAATTTCCCAAATGGAAATGTGTTTATATTTTATACGTTCCGTAACCTCCCCTCACCTCTCCTCTTAATCGATTTCATCAAAACTCGCTCTTAGTGGATCTCTACACAACAAAAGAAACATGTTTAGCAATTTCATAGTCTTTAAGTCTATTAAAACAGTTTTTTTATTTTTTTTTTTTTATTACGCTCCCACAAACTCACTTGGGAGTCTATTTTTGCAAAACCCTCTCTTGATGAATTTCTACTCAGCAAAAGAATTACGTTTGCCAAATTTCTTTGGGTCAAATACGTACAAAAACGGATTTTTTTTAAACACGACCCCGTTACTACCTTTGAAAGTCGATTTGCGCAAAACTCTCTCTTGGTGTATTCCTAGTCTAAAAAAAGAAACATGGCTGCCAAATTAGATGAAAAACTGTAGTTTTTGTCTATTTTGTCCATCTTGGATATCCAATTCCTCAAAAAACGTTTTAAGCAGATCTTTACTCAACAAAAGGAACATGCCCTCTAAATTTCAAGTTTATTGGCCTAATAGATCCGGATATCTGGTAGTGAGTGAGTCTCTTTTCCCCCAAATTTTCAGATAAAGGATTTGCAATACCAAAACAACAGTGTTAGTGGTCTAAACCTCAAAAACTTTCGGAAAACTGTCTATTTTCCAAAAACATCATTATCGGGTGAAAATATCATATGAATTTAAATTATCGGATGTGTGTTAGTGGTAGATCTTCTTGTGAAGTCACACAACTGTTTCGAATCATTTTGGTAATTAATGTTATTTTAAGTACTTTTTATTCATAGATTTTATCAAACATATAAAAGTAAACACAGGAATCTAAATCCTTACGCAAATTATTTTTCAAAATTTTTTACAAGGGTATCGAATTTAATAAAGCTCTTTATTTTATATTACATTGTTTTTAGTTTAAGATTATATATTTCGGAAGAGCGTTCTACTTTTTGGGAATAACATGGAACGCATCCTGCCGCTTTGCTATACAAATCAAATCCTTTTTGCGCCTTTTTGCTTATAGGATCTTTCGAAGAACAGTTAAGATACTCAGTTAGGCTTACTCGAGATTTAGGTTTACTCTGACTTAACGAGGACTAGTAATTAATATATTAATTGTTGGAGAAGCCGATTTTAAGGATCATCGAGGAATTCATTAACTTTGTACAACTGTACTCCATAAGTAAGTGATATGTTTTTGCATGGCAGTGTGTAAAATATATGTATACAATCACTCAATATGTAAATAAGTAGTAAGATAAGATTCTATTTGTTTTCCCTTTAAATATGTTCATGTGAAATTCGTTCATTCGGAATTATCTTTATATATATATATATATATATATATAACTTGTGTTAACAGAATTATCTATTCCTTTCAAATAAATATTATTTTTAACGATAGTATTTTCTTAATAGAAATCATTTCTCATCGACAGAAAGTGTTTATCAAGAATATTGATTTAAAATCATTAACTCTTTTTCCTACATTTTAAAGGGTCTTAATTAACTTGATATTTAGTTTATTTTATTTGCACTACTATTAAAAAACTTTTTATTACTTTTAGTTAATTTCTATGAAACACAACAGTGTGCCTACGCGTAGACACATGCAACGGAATTCAAATAATTTAGACTCAAGATTACTTTTTTCTCGAAATTGTTAACTCAGTGCTTCTCTCAAACTTTCAATATTTGCGACCCAATTTTAAATCATAATTTTCATCGCATCATAATTTTAATTTTCCCAATGCAATAACAATATATTGAATGCAATAATAATGTACTTCGACACTAAAGCTACAATACAACCTTGATTATAAACTGTACAAATTATCAAAAGTATTTTGTATACAGTTTTGTATATGATAAGCCCATAGGAGAGTCAATTGTAATTATTAAACTTGTTTTTAACTTATTAGTATTGATAAATAAATTTTCAAATACATTGTGCAGTAATGATACATTTATAAGTATATTATATGACCATAAATGTGCATTTTATTTATTTTTTTTCTCAAAATATATTTTGTTTTGCTACCTTTCAGAAAAATAATCTTTTATTTTCGACTTTTCAATACCCCCCCCCCCCCCCCCCCTCACGTAGGGTTAACAAACTCGGTTCGAAAAACTCTGTGTCAACCTATTATAAAAACATATAGAAAATAGAAAATAATTTAATTTAAGTTGGTATGATCTGATTGGAAATAAATATTACAGTTTCAAATTTGAAATTTAATATCGTTTTTTCATAATGTAATTTAACGCCATAGTTGGACCTTATGAAGTTGAATATTTCTACACAGATTAATAAATGAATACTATTATGATATGAAAAGCATTAAAATGAATTAATTTACCGCTTGAGTTAGTATACAAAATTATACTATTCCGTTCTTCTTATAACCAATTACTTTAAGAGCAGAACTATTATTTAAAATAGGATTGTGCGGTGAAAACATGAGAATATCCCCAAGAGAAAATCCTAAAATTAATTCTTGGTAATTGCTGCTTTTATTCGCTTTCAATATAATTTGATTTTATAAAATAATATAACATTCTTAAAGGCGATATCGACTTGTTTTTCTTCTGTCTTTTTTTACCGAAATCTCATTAATATTTATTACTCAAAGTTATTTTTAAGCTTGTTTTGAACAAGGAGATATTTTATTTTCTCATCGAAAAGCATACTAATAATTTGAAATTAAGTTTACACAAGAGCTATTAACTAAAACAGACCCTCAAAAATAAATAAAATTACTTTTCTATAAAACATTATTAAGTTTTTTCCAAGCAACGCGCTTAATTCTCACTAAAAAAATTAAAATATCGTTATTACTTTAAAAAAATCAAAGAAAACAAAAAACATACTTTTCTTACTTTACATTTTTTTAATTAACGTTGTAAATTGAACCGCAAAATTTTTAAAGCAAAACTGATAATTTTATTTTGCAAATGATTTGGACTTTTAAACTAACAACAATTGTTTTGACAACAATGGGACAATTGTTGAGACAAAAGAAGCCATTTTGAATTGTTACTATTATATAAAAAATGGCAGGAGCGCTATTTTTAATAATGTTAAGGAGAATTAACCTTTCATCTTTTTATCATTCTACGGGTGTTGATATTATACTATTACTTAAAATTGATTGATTTTTTTTCAGATTAAAATAAACAGTTACCTAACCAATTTCTTCTTGCTTTATTTTTAGCTTAACACTTAGTTGCTATTTCCCCTCCACCAGAAGGTCAGCAATGGCATTCGCTTCATTTTCCTCTTTAAAGAGACAAAGGCTCGGTCAAGCCACAAGAAGGTGGTACAGTTTTGATTTCTACTGGTGTGCAACAAGGCGCTATGTGTTTTTTCTTTCTATGTTAAGAAGTGTTGGAAAGCTTAAATCTTATTTTTTTCTTTTTTTGATAATTTGAGATTTTTGCATTTTCAAATTGTATAGATTTTAACCTTTCTAAAAATACCTTACTTTAATCTCTTGGGTAATTAAAAGCCCTTAAAACCTATTTTTAGATAATTGTTAAAACTGGGCCACACCCATTTGAATGGCGAAAGATGTAAACAAAGTACTTCGTTTTTGCTTAAAAGTTGTGTGTATGAATGTCTAATATAAACCAAAACATGTATCTTTTATTGTAAATTGAGCCTATTATTTTTTTATTTCCTGGCTGATTAGAAGTCTCACTGTATACATTAAAATCAATTTATCTCAAAATGTAAATTTTGATGTTCGATGTATCTTTTCTGAGAAACTACTGTTAACAGGTATGTAAATTTTTTATGATATACAAATTTATAATGATGGTTAATAAATACTGAAATGAGCTTTTTCTAAAAAATTCAAAAGTTTATTTTTTACAAATTTTTTTTATGTGAAAAATGGGTCAAATTTCACTACGTTTGATAAAATATTTTATAAATTATGAAAAAATTCAAAATTAGCTAAAAACTCATTTCAGTATAATGAGAAAGGTGTACTTTAATTGTATGAAAAATTTCAAACATGTACATATAACGGATTTTGAGAAAAAGTACATCGAAAACAGCCAGTTTAACATAGCCGGTATAGAGGTTTCCTACGCCCCTTAAAATAAAACCATGCTATCGGATTCTGGAGGGTTATCATTTCGGATCTGTGTTCGGAGACTTTTGTATTTCTGAAAAATCAACCTGTTTAGATATATTTTCAGATTGTTCAAACCAATGAGTAATATTCTGATGCGATTTGGCTTTGAATTGCGAAATACTCCTTTCGATGCTGTTGAAATAATTCGTTAATTCGGGGTTTATTATTCGTTAAATTGGGGGTTTTACTTTCATTTTAATCGGGGAAAGAGAAAAATTCGTTATATAGGGTTTCGACTGTATATATATATATACTAGCTAGAAAAAGTCTGCGTTCACCCATAACAAATCATAGAGCAAAGGTAAAATTTAATAGAAATATAATTTTTTTTCTAACAAAATTTTATGAATTTGTTTGCTATTATTTAAATGATGAGCATGCAAGTTTTAATTAGTTTTGAATTAAAACTACGTTAGATAGCGAGTTTTTTGTAGCAAAGCACGCATATAGTAGGCAGAAAAAGTCTGCGTTCACCATTTGAACATTCATGATTTCTGGAATTTTTATCAACAGGCGCTATAAGTTAACAGAGTTTTTGCCTTCAGTTATCAAGCAAAATAGTTAAAGAAAGTTGTGACGCAATAATTTTTACATTTTTGTGAGATACAAAGCAATTCAAGGACATGGAAAGTAAAAGTAAAAAAATTCGTATCAGTGAGCGTAAAATCATCGTGAAAACGTGGAAAGTCGTTGGGATGTAGCCAGATCCGTTGGACGACAGTATTCATCTATCCAGCGTGTTATTGTTAATTTTAAATCTACTGGAATTTACACATCCAAACCTCATCCTGGTCGTCCATCTAAACTCACAATCAGAGAAAGACGAAGTATGAAAAAAAAATCCGCGTTTGACTGCAGCTCAAATAGCAACAGACGTTCACGAGAAGTTTAACAAAAACATTTGTGCGGATACTGCAAGAAAAATCTTGAGAAAGGCTGGATACCGTAGTCGAGTGGTCACAGAAAGCCTTATATTTCAATGACCAACCGGCTTAAGCGGATAGCCTTTGCAAAAGAGCATATAAATAAGCCTCCAGAGTTCTGGAGGACTGTCATATTCTCTGATGAAAGCAAAGTTTGCATCTTCGGCATAAAAGGTCGTAAACTGGTATGGAGAAAACCTTCCACAGCGCTTCAAAAAGAGCATTTAGTACCAACAGTGAAGCACGGCGGTGGTGGAGTTATGGTGTGGGGGTGCTGGAGAGCAATGGTGTTGGCAAGTTGAAGTATATCGAATCAATTATGAATAAATATGATTACCTTGACGTCCTAAAAAAAAAATTTTAAGGAAAGTACTACCATACTCGGCCTTGGATCGTCATTTAGCTTCCAACGCGACAACGATCCTAAGCATACCGCTGAGTTTGTGAAGCTTTGGCTATTGTATAATGTCCCAAATCAACTGTACATTCCACCAGAGTCACCTGATCTGAATCCTATAGAACACCTATGGGATTTGCTGAAGAATAAGATTCGTCAACACAGTATATCTAGCAAGGATATGCTGAAGAGTGTTCTTAAGGACGAATGGGAGAAACTAAGTGCTGAAGAAGCAACTAAACTTGTTAATTCAATGCCGAAACGACTTCAGGAGGTTCTCGAAAGACGGGGTTATCCAACCAGCTATTAAATATATAGCTCACATTATCCTTTTTAAATATTTTTATAGCTTCTACTAAAACAGTGAACGCAGACTTTTTTTCTTGATTTTTGTAGGTATAGCTACAAATCTGTCTTTATTTTAAAAGCTATGAAAGCAAACCAAATTTACTTTTGTTATTCTCAATACTTAAAATGAACTAAATAAAATATAATATTAAAAAAGTTTTTTTTGAATTCCAATTTTAGAGTTTTTTTTCGTTGTTCATGTAAGCAATAGTACGTGAAAGCAGACTTTTTCTACCTAGTGTATATATGATTATGTGTGGAAACTAAATTCATCTATGTAAGCCGTTTAGGTTTACATAGAGAATTTTACCGCTTTGTTCAGACATATGAGGGACGTTCCGAAAGTAAGTATTGTAATTTTTTTCAAAGAAAAGATACACGAAGTGTGGAGTAAGAACAATTTCCATAAGAAACTACATTCTTTGCTGCTTAAGGTATCGGACTACGTTCGGAACCGTAATTTTAAAAAAGCGCATAAATGGATAATTTTCATGATATTTAGAGTCACTCAGGTTAGAATACATGCATAAAATTCTTTTAAGGACATTTTGACAAAAAAAATTATTTAAATACAATATTTTGGGAAAAAAATAAATTAGAATAATCTTTTTTCAAAACGTTCTCCTTTTGTGAAAAATGCTTCTATTATAACAATATTTTGTCTGTATATAGCCCAGACCTCTAAACAGAGGCTCAACTAGACTTTTTGAAAAATTCACATTATTTTCAGAGTTACCACCAATTGAAATAATTATTGGCGTTTTTTTCTTAAAATTGCTCCCCTCTGTTGTCTTAAAATATGGATAAATCCACTTCTAAGTTATATATTTCAAAAATTCTAATTGAACCTCTGTACAGACGTCTGAGCTATGTACAAACAAAATATTATTATAATAGAAGCATTTTTTACAAAAGGAGAACATTTTCAAAAAAAGATTATTCTAAGCTAATTTTTTGCCAAAATACAGTATTTAAATAATTTTCTTTGTCAAAATGTCCTTAAAATTATTATATACATGTATTCTAATCTAAGTGACACTAAATATCATGAAAATTATCCATTTAAACGCTTTTGCAAAATCACGGTTCCGAACGTAGTCGGATACCTTAGGCAACGGAAGTAGTGTCAGCGTAGGAGAAATTGTGCATGCTCATAAGATCCAAGAAGAAAGAATAGCATCAGACTGGCTCGTGCGATATGATTTGAGTACAAATTACAATGGTAAGAAGCCATTATAGACCAGGGGTGTCCAACCCGCGACCCGCCTTGAATAATTTTGTGGCCCACAAGATTCTTTTTACAACTTTACAAAATTCATTGTAAAGATATATACTTTTATATGCGGCCAGCGGGATTGTAAAGTTTTTCCGAAGTGGCCCGCGAGGTCATTTGGGTTGGCCACCCCTGTTATAGACAATGTGGTCGACATTGGAAGTGCGTGCTATTATCTAGTATGAATGGACACGTCAAAGTAGAGCATCACTCATCTATGGAAGTCTATTTCGAGTATTGTGAAGAGATCATGTTTCGTCAATCGGTTGGTTGCTGGTGTTGTATGTTCAATGAAGCAAAGAAGAATATTGAGGGTGAAGGTCAAAGTGGGCATCCCTCTACATCCACAAATGAAAACCACATTACTAGAATACAGAACATGGTGTTAGAGGACAGGTGCATAACTGTTTCAGAGTGGCATCCACACAGGGGTCCAAAGTCCTCCCATTGATGTATTGTGGAAGAAGCGAGAAGGAAGGAGGGGGGTGCCAGCTCAGGTGTACATTGCTCGTGCTCAGATCCGTTACATAATCCCTGATGTTTTGGGTTACTGAAATATGAGAGAAAGAAAAAATGCCGAAAGAAATTAGTTCTTGTTTAAAATCCTCACAGGCTATAAACATGAGCGCACCACATTACTTCAGATACCAAGGTCACTATAATGACGTAGAAATTTCACCAGTAATGAAAAAAAATTTATTAATTAGTGCTTATTTGGAGTAGACTGTGCGACAATTTCTTGCATCGTAGGACACCGAGCTTATTAAACGAGACGTTAATTAAAACTGATTTCACTCTACAGTAAATGTTTCGCTCTCAGTACAGGCTATGCCAAAAAATAGTGTATAGTGTACAGTTTATGATACCATGATGCGAATTTTTTTGGCAATTAAGTTTCCGTGTGTAGATAAAAAAAAACAACAAAACTTATTTTTGGAACTTCCTTCATACAAGCATTTCAACAGTCATACAAACTTATGATCTTTCGAATTGAGTTCCCGTGGTAATTAATTTGTTTATCACTGGCTTAAAAATTATGTTACTTGTATTTGTAAAAAAAAAAGAGAAAAAATTTTAACTCAGATATTCTAAAGACAAAGCATGATAAAATATTTAAAAGTTTCGAAAAGAGAAATGTTAAACTTTTATCATATATATAGAATAGTTAATGATTCTCAATCTTTTTTTTTTTCGTTGCAGTACACTCCAAAGTTTGGCAAACAATTTCAAAATTTGGCTGCACACTAACAAAATAAATTTGAAAAAATTTTACTTATCTATAACACACGATGTAAAATAGTTTATCATAATAATTTTCAATGTTAAATAAAATAATATGTACGATAAAGACAACAAAATGTTTATTACAAATTACATATAAAAATACATTTAATACAACATTTGAACTTGATGATTTTTGATAATTTCGTTAAAATTTGGTCGGAAGAATGATAATGTCATTTTTATTTCATCATTTTCATTTAAAAGTCTCTATCATTTTTTTCATTTTTTTTCACTAATGCTGAAAATTAGAATCCTCGCAAATAAGATTCAGAAAATTGTAATAATATTTTTAAAGCCTTTTTCACTATTATTAGATAATCGCCTCTAATTTTAATCAAAAATCATCATGAAGAAATGAATCATTAATACATTTCTTCTAAATGTATTGAAATTAAGTATCGATTATTACAGAGCAAAATTAGTTTTCTCTCTTCATTCAAAATTAATTCATATACAGATGGATGTTACCACAAATGGATTATGAACGCAATCAAATTTTTTTATATCCATTTATCCACGAAAGGCTCAATTAAATATACCACTAATACCCTTAGTTTATTTCTGTAAAAAGGCGAATGATTCGGTTCCGATTTTTTTTTCTGAGAGTATAATTAATAATTTTTATAAAATTCGGTGGCACACAGAAATGTCGGAACACAACATTTGAGAATTACTGCTATAGAGAAATAAAATAATCGACCTGAAAGTCCATAAAATTTTTAAATATTCTTACCTTTACTTTTTTAAAAACATTATTGGGGCCATCAATGTAAAATTTTAATGAACACTTTTCAGCAAATTAAAAGAAACTGTAGACAAGATACATAAAATTCGACAACAAATATTTGAAAGTTATATAAGATGAAATGGAAAAACAGCTATAAATTCAGCAATTTTGTCTTTTAATCCATTAACTGGTTTTATCTCTCTCTCCATGAGTACCACGATAAAAAATACATATATTAAATATGAAGAAGACGAATTTTTTTTAAAAATAATAATAATGTTACCGAAAAGACCAGCTTAAAATGGAAAGGCACTTACCAAAGTAGATTCTTAAATCAACAATGCATATCAGCTAGTTTTGTTGCCAAACTTTCACTCCATAAAAAGGGAAAATAAATTTTAAAAAAAAGGGAAATAATCGTAAAATATGAAAATAAAAAAATACTACTCTGAATATATTTTTGCAAAAGAAAAAAGAAAGAAAGAAAACTTTTCGAACCAATTTTCCATTTTATTGCTGAAAAAATAATAAATGTCATCGCGCTTTTACTTTTGTATCACATTTTTCGAAAAAAATAACTTATTTTAACTTGATTTCGTCTTGTAAATGCTCACGTATGGACATCGAAAAATACATAAAAATTTTATTCTAAACCAACTATTCCTAAACATTTTTCGAGTGCTTCTGCAGCGAGAAATCTTCTATTTCATCCTGGGAGATTCAAAATCTGTTAAAAGCTTTTTCAGAAGTTAAAATGAATAAGCTTAAAAGCTCAGAGTGAAATAATCGTCTAAAATTTGAACGTGATCAGATTTTTTTGGGATGCGTGGAATGTTTGTTTTTGTCCACAGTTTGTTTGTTTTCTGATATTTAGGAAACTATTTGAATAATTCATCTCCTTCCATTTGAATGGATTAGGAAGCAAAACGGTTGTGAAAATTTGGTTCCGGGTCCATTTCTTTTACGTTTTATTACATTACAGCAAGATGCTATTCGAGGAAACAGAAACTTCTTTATTTTACTCTCCTTTTATTTTTGTTCCACTACATTTTGAATAATATATATCATACTTTATAAATTTATACATGCATTTTTATGAATAATTCCTCTTACGCTTAATATTTCACCTCTACTCTTTCGATGGAAAATATTTTAAATCCTCTCAAGTTCTAGATTCATGCATAATGTAAAAACAATCAAACCGTCTTAATGTACTGTATGAAGAAATAAAAGAAGTTACTCATATGATTTAAATGACTATGAAAATATATTTGTTTATATATCAAAGAGTTACATAGCTTTCTGATTTCGCTGTTCTTTAACTTTACACAATGAAGCAACGCGACTGCTGTTGGTGAAGCTACCGCCGTATCAGCCGTATACGGGGACCCAAGCTTCAGAAGCCCCAAAAAGAGTAAGCAAAAAATTGCAAAATGTCAAGGTCCCCAAAAGATTTTAATACAGGGCCCACTTGGGACATACTACCCCAGTGGAGAAGGACCTCGTAATCTTGAGCCTCAGTCAAGTAAAGGACGATTCTTTATATATATTATAATAATAATAATAATAATAATAATAGAGCAATTTCTTAAGAAGTTAAACAGTTAATCGAAAGATGGCGCCACATTTTTCATAAATTAATAATATTATATTTTATTTAAGTATCATTGTGTATGTTTGGGAAGTCGTTTTATATTTTCCATAAATTTTAAATCAATATTTAAGGTTTTTAAATGTATATATAGAGACTTAATATTATTTAATCATAATTTACTAATTTTAATTTTATGCGGTACTACTATACTCCTATGTATCTGGCGGGAAACATAATTTGTTGCTGTACTCACGGAGTAAGTTTTATCATCCAGTTTTATTGCATCGAATTTGTCTCTATACAAGTCAATACTAGCAGGCTATAATTTTATACTTTTATATTAATAGTAATGTGTATTTTATTTATAATATTTAAAATTTTCTTAATATTCCTTCCTTTCCCTATGACCCAGAGTATAGGCAAAGGTTGGTTAGCCGCAACTTTGTTTGAACCTGCAATCTTGGTTCCGAAGTCCAGGAGTTTGCTATTGTGTACTATTGTGGCTAATATTTCTTACTATCTTGACTAATGTTTATTGCTATTTGTATACAGAGAGTAGAACGTCGTTTATCCGAATCAATTGGTACCGGGCACCATTCGGATGCGCGATTGTTCGGATAACCAAAAACCGGATGCGACTCATACAGTATATGAGTTTTTATCGCCAAACAATGATTCGCCTTCAATCTGCAGTTCCCGTATCCCGTGGCACGATTTAAAGTTCTTTAACCAACCAGTGCTAGCTTTGAAATCAGCCGAACCACCTAATTTCTCGTTTAGTTCCAGAGCTTTTTCGCACAACAGAGGGACCCCTTTGCTCCTCCTTTGTGAAAACCACAAGTGGAGTGCACGCGATCAAGAACAACATCGTTTGCTTCCCTCGTGGTTTTCTTTTTCTTCAAGCCATCTTCTGAGTTTTGACGTAAAAGTTGAAATGGTTTCTCTGCTTTTTTTTTTTTTTTTTACTTATGTCAGAAATGGTTGACATTTCCAACGTTATAATACTGTGCTAGAGACGCTCCACTTTCTCCCTTCGACAGACGGTTCCAATATTTTAAGTTTTGTCTCTATATTCAAGACGTTGCTCTTCCATTTAATTCGAAGCCATAGCAGTTTACAATTCAACAAAAGAGCACGTATACACCCCTCACTTGGAAAAAAACTTACCTAAAATTCCACGCAGATGAATACCAAATCACACAACTGAAATTCCCCAAATATCCTGACCTTGGATTTTCCCGTCGCTTTTGGCCTCACGCGAAACAACTGTTGAGCATCGCACTGTTGGAAAACATATTCATGTAAAGTACATGTAGTTGACAAAAAAAATGCCAAATATTCAATATTTAAAAAAATTCTTTACATACGTTTGTTAGTTTACTTTTTTCTTTATTGTTAGTTCACTCATTTGTGTGAGTGCGTGCGTGTTATTAGAGCTTGCTTATATGGGCCTAATCATAAAGTAATGTACGGCTTCTTCTAATTTCGATAGTTGAAAAAGAAACTGAAATTTATCACCTAAACGCATTAAATTTTTGATGAAAGGGTTTCAAGGCGTAGAGAATCCAAATATTTAAATAGTTTGGGATACAATTCCTTTTTTTTATTCATAATTGCGTAAAATAATGTATACTTTTGCAGTAATGTTTACTTTTCCATTGGTAAAATAACTATTCGACCGATGGCACAATCAACTTTTACAAACATATTTAAAAAGTCTTCAGAAGAAAAGTTTTTAATAGTCCCATATCTCTTGTGCTTTTTCCATATAAATTAAGGTACCTATTTTTTAAAACATCAATACACTAAAACTTCGGTGCAAAAATATTCCTAAATTTGTAATTTGGGTTAAATTTTTGATGAGAAATCAAAATTAGAAAAAAAACCCGCATGTGTTAAAAGAAAAATTTTCTTTTTAAAAAAACTTTATCAGTTTTACAATTTAATTCCCTTTGATTCATTAACATAAAAAAAACTATTAATAATTAAAAATATTTATAATGAATTCATCTTATTATGTCCTTTCCTCGAAATTAATAACGAAATTTGTTTTTGTTTTTTTGTGGATTAAAATTGCCAAAGTTATTTTAAACATTCCTTTTTAATGACTGTGCAGCAAATGTGATGTACACACGTCTTGTAATACTTAATTTTGAAAAGCCCCATATGGAAGATCTCCGATAGCCCAGTAGATAAGGGCACAAGCTCTGAGATCTGTAATAAAAGAATCCTGGATTCCAATGCATCAAAAACCGACGTATGGAGATATAAAGCCCGTGAAATATCCGCATAGTATGAAAACTAGGTTGTTTCACACGAGGCAACTCTAAGCCAGTCAACTTGTTTTCTGCTGCTACTCCTTTTGTTTGAAAGGAGAGGAGGATTCCTATCATATGCGAACACAAAGTTGACTGAAAAGAGAGTGTTTGACTCATCGTTACAATGATTGAGTCCGATGAAGCAATAAAGCATAGAAGCATTTTTCCGTTTTCAATACTCAAGTATCCTCGAGTGAGCAGCGTAGCTTCCACAGTGTCCTTTAAAGTGAGTCAAGAAGTGAAGAGAAGTACGTGGTATTTAAGAGTTTGATAGAGTGGTAAAGCACACAGGGAGTGTCAGTTGACCAAGTCTGAAGGGTTCCAGGCGATTTATATTCAAAACTAGCTCTCGACTCTGTTCCTTCCGTGATGGCAGCACAAGTTGACTCGTGTAAAAGGGTTCTTAGGAGGAAGGTAATGCATAGGTCAAATTAATATATTGAAAAGAGCACCACCTTTTGGTCAGGAAAGCACTACCTACAAACCAAAATAATGAGCCCATTCTATGTTTGGTGCTCACTATGTACAGAGTGGGTGTGTATTTGCCAGAATAAATGTTTTATGTTATAATTTAGACATCGTGCCTTAAATTTAGAATTATCACAATGTTTTATGGGTACCCTCTCAAATATCGCTCTGTAACTTAAGTTTTAAATTTCGAAATCCTTCTGTAATACCTCCTCATATTATATATTTTAAAAAATCAGTGGAGAAAAGTCTTTTTTTTTTCTCCCTTGCATTACAAAATAATAACCAGAATATAAGTTGAATGTCTACAAAAAATAATTTAGTGTTTTCTCTTTATCATAAACCACTTGTAAGATAAAAATTTTGAGGCCAGTAGTTTTTTTTAATGGTCTACTTCGAAGAGATTTCTTCACAACATTTTAATTCAGTATTCTTCTTTTTCAAATGATACTCAAAATTTATTTTCTTTACAATTTTTTTTTTCATTTTTCTATCTTTGACCCTTGGGTTCTGAAGCGACACTCTTGGTGGTTACCGTCTTAAATAAAAATGAAAAAAATTTAAGTGATTCAAACTAGATAGACCAACTAACAATTCTATAATTTCTTTTTCCTTTTATACACATCCAGTATAGTTGTCTTTGATCTGGTTGGTTGGTTTGGGGGTTTTTTTACAAACTTTTCCCTTATTTTTAGAATACGACACTTGAATTTGTCACACTTTTCACTCTTCTCGTAAGAAAAACTTCAATATTCAACTTCGAAGTTCTTCATTTCTTACTTATATATATATCCCTTATATAATTCTAAAAGTCTTAAGAGTGTTGAGGTTTTTTAATCCTGTTCTATATATATATCCAAAGTTTAATTATGAAAACAAACGATTTTTCTTCTTAAAAAATCGTAAGACCGTCAATGTTTTTTTAAAGTTTTCTACAAGAAGTTTAATTACAGAACTAACGCCTTCTTTTTATGTCCAGTACTTATTAACTTTCATTGTCTCATGGTACTAAAATAATATACTTTTATGGTTGGTGTGATGAAATTGAATTGGACAACACTTTTTTACCCTTGTAATTAAAATATATTTCCATTTCATTCAAAACAATGGCTATCGAGAACAAATTACAAGTGTTAATATGCAAAATGCTAAAAATTTTTGTTTAATTTGCTGGCTTATGAGATTGAAAAAAGAGGTCATGCATTTTTTATCGCTTGAGATACTTATTAAAAGCAGATTTCTTTGAATGTAGCATAGCAGAAGCAATTAACTCAGAAAAATCATCCGAGTTTAACGTTTTTGATTATTTTCTCGGCTGAATTTTTTATGGAAATAATTAAGACGCGATTATCTTCCAAACTGCTGCACACTTTTTTTCTTTTCAAACTTAGTGAAATGTTTTGGAGAAAAAAAAATCGGTGAAAGGTGATCTTCATTCTGTACATCTTTGCTAAATTTTTTTGATAATTGTCGATTTTTATAGATCTAAACAGCTTTCCTTAAATGTCGGCGTTATTTTGAGAAATATAGATTTTTTTTTAAAAAGAAATTATATTTTTAAAGTTAAAATTATTATTTCCCATTATCTATCCAAAATGAATTTAGAATAAGTGTTTATTGTTTCAAAATTACAAGTCAATAAAATTATGTACTCTTTGGAGAAAATTTTATAAAAGAATTTTTTAAACTAATATGGATATATATATATAAAAAGCGAGAGGGGGCGATGGCATTTTCCCTTTTTGACCGGGGAGGCAAAACTGCTAGAACCGGCCCTGCTCTAATATTATCAATGGAATCAATGTAAGCAAAAAGGAAATTCAGATTGAATAATTAAGAAAAAGTATTCTTTTATAACCCTCTATAGCAGCGATACTCAACCTGCAATCCGCGGGCCGCATGTGACCCACCGGATCTTTCTGAGTGGCCCGGTCATGATTTGTTGACTAAAAAACTCAATTATTTAAGGTATCTGACTACGTTCAGAACCGTGATTTTGCAAAAGCGCGTAAATGGATAATATTTATGATATTTAGTGTCACTTAGATTAGAATACATGTATACAATTGTTTTAAGGACATTATGACAAAAAAAATTATTTAAATACAATATTTCGGCAAAAAATTAACTTAGAATAACCTTTTTTCCAAATATTCTCCTATTGTAAAAAATGCTTCTATTGTTTTAATATTTTGCCTGTTTTCAGCTCAGACCTCTGTACAGAGGCTCAACTAGAATTTTTGAAATGCATAACTCGGAAGTCTGTTTATCCATGTTTTACGAAAACAGAAGGGAGAAATTTTAAGAAAATATGCCGATAATTATTTCAAATGGTTGTAACTCTGAAATAATTTGAATTTTTCAAAAATCATAGTTGAGCCTCTGAACAGAGGTCTGAGCTATATACAGGCAAAATATTAATAAATAGAAGCATTTTTTACAAAAGAACATTTGGAAAAAGGTTTATCTAAGTTAATTTTTTGCCAAAATATTGTATTTAAATAATTTTTTTTTGTCATAATGTCCTTAAAACAATTTTATACATGTATTCTAATCTAAGTGACACTAAATATCATGAAAATTATCCATTTATGTGCTTTTTTAAAATCATGGTTCCGAACGTAGTCGGATACCTTGAACGTTTTGCGCTTGTGTAAAATATTCTTGAAATCGTATTTAAAACAACAAAGTGGAAAAAGTAATTGAATTATCTGAACCACAAAAATTAATAATCGTCTGCTTTTAATTACTTCACTTTAAATCACTTCATTTTATAATTCAAATCATATGAGTCGCGCAGAAGCCAATACGGTTAAGTCCGTATTGTGATATTTTCTGATTCTTGTAAATTCTGATAAAATAAATAATATTCTTCCTAGTTATTAAAGGATTTACTCATTGCTTCCTTTTTTCTAGGTCATGGAAAAAAAGGTTGTAAATCAAACCGGCTGAATACCACCAAAATTCATGTTAACCTTCTTTTGATGGAGCTTTGTTTCGGGAAGTGTTGTGAATCTTTGTCGGGGTATCCAGCCACTGCGCTGAAGGTCGCCGATTGTCGTACAGAGTCCGCTTTTTATTACACGTCAGAATTCAATTGAGTATCGGATCATTTTGGATGCAAAGAAGAAGTGCAGAAAACCTTTCAAAACGTGTTTTTTTTTAATTCCGCATTCAATTTATGATTAACCAATTTATTCATTTTTTTAACTTTGCCAATCATTTTTAGGTGACAGTAAATGGTTGTAGGAGTACGCCTAGTTCTTCTGCGAAGTGACTAACAGTATAGCCGGGACTTTGTTCAACTATCGCTCACAGGACTTTGCTGGCCACATCTGTCTCTGGCCTTTCCCGATCTTCTGAAATGCTCGTCTCCAGATTCGAACTTTGCGCACTAACGTCAAATGGTACGTTCGTTTAATGAACCATCTTCAAATACGGCATTGAAGTTTCGGGAAACTGCTGCAGCATTATGAATTCTCAAGAGATTTAATACTCTAAAATCTCGAGAATTCATCCCATGATTAAACATTAAAAATTATTAAAAAATTTCATTAGTTTTGATTAAATTATATCGAATGAGATAGAGCAAGAGAGACAAGTTTTAGCTTTAAATGATATATAATATATGAATACATCAAAAAAGTCATCAGGGGAAAAAATCTCAAAACACACTAGTGGAAATCGGACATTTCATAAATCAACCTAATAATGCAAAAATATTTCTCAACATTTGTGGCAACTAAAACCAAATATAGAAATAAATTAACACAGAATATGAAATGTGAATGCAGACAGCTTCAATATACCCAGATTTCGATAGTTTGTGTAAAATATGCAAACACATATCCCAGATATTAAATATAATGCAATGGTAGATGATATCTGGAGCACGAAATAACGAGCAAATTAAATTAATAATATGTCAAAAGTTTTAATAAAAAATACAGTATTTTTCTTTGTTTTCACTTACATTACCCATTACCCCTATAACATGTTGATCGTCTTTAAATACCGTTTTACATATAGTTTTCTAAGACTTGAATAAGGCTCCCCAGAAACACTTAACGGTTTTAGGGGTTCCGTGAGTCTACAAAGTTTGAAGTCCAGTGGACTAGAACAATATATATAAGACCAGTTAAGGAGAGCTCATAGGCCACCACGAACCAGGATGACTGCTAAATGCAAAGTGCACTAATAAGGTGACACCTACTCGGCCCGCTCTACGCTATTTTTGGTGCCTAAGTTTCGAGATATACTGCTTACCTCGAAACTGAGCAGGTTATTAAACTATTTAAATTGAAAGGTTAAAGATGCTGGGATTTATTCCAAAAAGAAAAATATTTAAATCCCATTGACTCTAATTCATAGGGGAGCCAACCTGAAAAGGTTCAGAAATCAACATTCTGCAACACGAGAACTGTGGGTTTCTGTTCTCCTTACCAAGGACAATTGGGCAGGAAGGCCTCAGCCTCGGTCTCTTTCACGACTCAACTTGAATCAGACTATGATCCGAATAATTTTAGTAGTTAAATGTTATATTCCCGGATATATTCTCTGAAGAACTCTTAATTTCGGCCCGTATGCCAAATGGCATCAGAGGCAAGATCATATAGTTATGTCATGTCCGTCGTCAATTTCTAAGCCTAGGCCTACCACCATACACCATCATCACTTATTAAGTCAAAAGGCGGCTGTCGATCGAGTTGGTTTGTTTGAAGGTTTTTGAAATTGTGAGCCGCGTAAATTTAATTTTTACTGGTCACCGTTTGTACGAGTACAAAATATGCTTTATATACTATCTACTTAAAAGGGTCGTAAGTGGGGCCTGTTTTTGCACAGGGGCTTTAGACCTCATTGAAGTCGGAAGAAGTCCCTGCTCTTGACTGATGAATCGAGATTCAATTTGTACACTGATTCTCAACATATTCACATATGGGGAAAACCAGAGATCATCTTTCCAATGTCTTGGAAGTGGGAGTAATGTGGAGATGTTAATGTCAGGTTTTGATGGGCTGACATGATGTTGGGCAGGTGCATGTCTTTCAGGGTCCTCAGGGTCGTGTGAGTCATTTCAAAGGAGTAGTTGGCATCCAGTTCATTTTTATGGATCATAACGCTCGAAAACGCAATGTTCAGCTGGTCGACGAGTACCTCAACACTAAATATATTCAGAGGATGTAATTATCCGATGTAAGCTAAATTCTCCGACTTGAAACCCATAAACTATGTCTGATATAATCTTGAAAGATCAATTCCTTTGCAGAGCGTAAAAAGCAGTGGATGGATTCCTTTTCAGAAATAAAGATGGCGGGACATATCGAGAGAGATATTGAATTTTTCGGATCAAGACGAAAAACTTTTTTTGGTCAGCTGGTAACTGTAGATGAATCTTGGATCGATTAATATGATCCAGAGACCAAAGAGATTAGTAAGAAAAAAAAGCACATTGACTCCCCTACCTCCAAAAGTCTAAGGTTGAGTTGAGTTGAGTTGAGTTTGATGTTTTATGGTGCAAGAGCCAGTTTTGGCTATACTGCGCCAAACATTCATAGGTCTGTGGTCTGGGTGGGAAAAGAAGAAATTGGATGACAAGATGGAGGGTCGAAAGTAGAGAAGAATCACTGGGGTACCCCGGGGTCATGACACCCGTGTTTACCAAAGATAGTAAACCCCTTGGGAAAAGGAAAAGATCACTAGGGTACCTCGGAATTGTGACACCCGTACCCACCAAAAAAAAAAGAAGGTGAGCCCCCTGAGGGGGAAAAGTCTAAGGTACAGATGTCCGCAAGAAATGTCATGTGTTTTCTGTTTTCGGAACTGTCATAATGATATTCTACCTGAAAAGGGGTTCAGACAATCGCTACTCCACACTTCTGAACAAATTGCGTGATGCTCTCGTCAAGAAGCGCAGTAGTATGATCTCTAAGGGCGTCCGTTTCCTTACCCACAACATACCTGCTTTGTCATCTTAAGGTGCGGTTAAGGAATCAAAATGATGTGGCTTTGAAATTCTGCCACATCTGCCCTATTCTTTCAATCTCACACCAAGGAACTTTTTGTAACTGAATACCAAAGAAAGATCGTAATATTACCGAAACCAAGCAAACAACAGAAGCACAAAGTCGGATGTAATTGTCATTAATTAGGACATAATTACATTAATTAATGCAGACCACATAAACAAATACGGACATCCATAAACAAAAAAAAAGTAATTAAACATAAAAAGTATAAATAAGTAAAAAAATAGTCATAAAAACGTACTTAAGCTCATAAAATGATCACAGAAATAAGTTTGAAGGATAATTTTTATTTAACAAAAGCCAAAAATTCTTAACGCGCGTTTGCTAGTTAATAAATAAATTTTGCTTAGAAATCAAAGCTGTGGCAACATGTCATGGAAAGCATAGTATTGGTTTTAGAAATTTGTGACGGCTTTGTATTTTTGATGGACGCCGGTACTTGTTGAGTTTATGTTGGAAGAGCATTGTTGTAATGAAAAAGTTAGTAATGTTTTATTGATTTCTCATATATTATGCTCTTTTTAAAGGGAGGTTATCATTACTTTTATTGACATGCACAATAGTCGTATTGAAATTTATAATTGTGTACAGTAGGACCTCCTAGTCTAGGTTGTCCGGATTCAACCAAGTAGCTAATAAAACGAGCTAAAGAAATTAGCTAGACATTGTGTTCATTTAAAATATATATATGCATTTTCAAATAAAACAAAGCAGAATAGTAAATAATTGCGTGAGAAACTAACAAATCAATTCATTACTAATATATGTTTTAAGTCGGAAAAAAAATCGAATATTTGATAGGAACGAATTATTAATTTTCTTTTGAAATGTTTTATCAAGTTTAGAAACATTTCATATGATACTTTTGAGAAATTAATTAGGGAAATTCTAGTTGAAGCCCTGGTTTTTTTGCGCCAAATGCTTTAAAGAAAAATCATGTTTTCCAAAATGGCTAACTTGCGTGCTAGAATTACCTTGGAGTTAAAATCCTAAAAAAAAAAATTGATGGCCAATTTTTATCACCAAATCAGGGAGATCAACTAAAATCCAATGAACAGCATTGAGAGGTATTCCTATATTCGAAAATTCATGAATAAAATTCTGACTACCATTTCTGCCAAATAAGAAATTCTCCCTCTTTTCTGGAAGCAGATTTATATACAAATGAATTTAAGGCATCAAATTGACAATGAAGAGGACCCATTTATTGCTTTCTTGAATGGGCTTATGGGTTATTGGCTTCCAAATAATTCGAAACTTTTGTGGCTGACTTGATTTTACATGTGTACCTAATTGTGATATTAATAAGTTTTCAGTTGCCTTATTAAAATTATCCAAATTGAAATCAACCTTTTTCATTATTTAATTATTTGAATTTTTGGTTAAAGTGTAGTATAGTGGGGGCCACTTGGCGCAGTCCTTTTTTTAGGCGACTAAAAGCGATTGCCAAAGTACTTTATTCAGAATTATTTATTATTTATTTTAGAATGAATTTGTTATCTCTCCATGACATTTATATAAAAATCACCAAATCCTAAGTGGCCCCCCTGTACTACACTTGAGCCAAATTTTTTTATACATTTATAATATGCAGAAGTGTTATAGGTACTTACGTCTACCAATTTCACCAAAGGAAAGGATGCCACAAATTCAAAAAATTTCACCGAATGCTATCATTGTTATTATTACTGAGTTTGAATGTGTGCAAGAATGGTTTCCACTAGGCTGTATATTGTGGCTTTTGGCTGCGTCTTTTAATTTGAAATTGATCGATGGTATAATACATAAGTACCATAGATACTTGCATATTAATGTCATTGCAGCAAAAACAGTCAGATTTGGGTAGATCATGTCATAATTAAATTAGGCAAATTTGGCTGCAATATTATTAATACATAAGTACTGCACCATATTATATTATTGCATTATGATATTCGTGATGGATAATTCAATTATATAATAACTCTTAGTTAAAAGAATATTAATAATTTAAGATTAATTAATAAGATTAATTTCCTAGATGTCTCATTTCAGTATCAGAACTCAAAATCTTTGCTCAGATAGAAAATAATTTCAAAAGACATTGCCGAATGCTGCAATATACAGTGGAAAATTCGGTGCTAATTTGATATCGGGGGTAGTAGTGCCAAGTTGTTTATGTTCGCCAAGATGGGCGATAATATTACAATATGGTTACCTTAATATTTTTGTCGTCTGTCAATGTGGTTGCCATGGGGATAAGGTATATTAGAAATAACTTATTCGTTTTTTCCCACTGTAACCCTATTAATTTCGAATGATTTTTAAAATAATTTAACAGTTTTCAGTGCAATTTTTCTATTGTTTGTGTGTTCTGTTTAATTCTGGGCTATTTTCGAATATGGATATTTCTAAAATGAGTGAGTACTAGAGTATTTTTTTCTTAAAAGAATAAGTGTTGCGCTTTTAATTATCGCTATAAATCGTTTATTTTCGTTTTAAAAATGTTTTTGTTCTTTGTTCGATGAAATTCATTGAAGGAACTTGCAGTGCAAGTTTCATATTGCAAGCTTTCACTGCTTTATAATTGATATTCTTAATTAATTTTAACATACATTATGTAATTATTTTATTTATAATGTAATACAAAAATGGAATTACTACTATGTGTAATAATCATATAATTTTCATTATTTATAATTGTTTCTTTTAACATTTATTTTTAAATATTATTACATATTTTGTTATTTATTTGTATTTAATATTGCTATTTATTTATAATTTTATTTATTTATAACTATTTTTGTTGTTCATTTATTGCTATTGTTACTTATTTATAATTATGTAATACGAGTAATATTGTGCATTATTTTTATTTTTTTACAATATGATTATTATTCTTTTTTATAATTACTGTTAAATTATATTATATGATTATTATTTCTAATAACTGTTATTAAATCGTACTATATGAATATTATATATAGTTACGATAAAATAATATAAGATTATTATATACTGCTTATAATACTATTATTACTACATGTTACTTTTTATAACATATTGTTGATATTCTTTATTGATTGATCTAGGTTATTCTCAATCTCTTCTTATATCCTTTATTTTAAATACATTTCAATGTATTTCAAAACAATTCTTTAAAATTATTGTGTATCATTAAATTACCGCTAGGCCGCCATATTGTATTTCATTCCAGTAACAAGTAGTGCTTGGCTCTATTACCCCCGATATCAAATTAGTTCTGAAAATTCTACTCGCCCATGTTGAAACACAATAAGAATAAAATGAAGATATCTGTATTTGGTAACATGTTCTGATTTGGTGAAATTGGTCAATTGTATAACATGTAAGTACTAAGAAATTTAACTTCTAGGCTTGAGTGAGGCATTATTTTACATTTTAAGTGATTCAAAATAAACAAGCTTTCAATTTCTTTTTTTCTTTCTTCTTTCTCAACCCTCATGGATATTTATGTATTATCACATAACAATCACCAAATCTATTAATAACTCGCCAAGTTGGCACCTCCGATTTGTGTCATGCATGCTGAATTGGTATCCACGAGCTTCATTTCATTTAATAGCGCCAATAGATTGTGATAATACAGTATTTTTAAAATATGTCTTCTTTTGTGAAATTATAGAACAAAAAATATGCCATTGTTTATATTATAAATTTTAGTATATATATTTTTGTTTCTATATTGTACTTGCTCTTTTAAACTAAAATAGGTTAATATTTTCCCACTGTCATATTCGCTATCAAATTAAGAGTGCTGCTTATATTTGTTCTTGTTTATTTTACTATCGGGGAAAAAATAAAATGTTGAAGATTCTTCCCATTATAAATTACATTGCATTACATTAAATGGAATTAATATTAGGAATATTAATTTAATATTTTTTCAACTATTAAATAAAGGATAATGGAAAGTAGAAAAAAGCTTTTTGTACTTGCTTAATCGGATCATCACAATCAAATTGATGCAGTGTGAATCACGCCCCTTTCGATTTTAGTGTAGAATAGGGAGCCCGGTTCAGTCCTAGGAGAGCCCACACCCTTGGCGCGAATTATTTTGGGTTGGCGATAATTGCGCCATCTTGGTAACTCTACTTTGATACACTAGATATGGTAAACCGAACTATTTCTGGGGGCGCTCACACACAATCATTCCCTTAGCAATGAGACCTTCAAGACTTTTTTAAAATCTGTTGTTATGCTGTACCCTCCACTCGAAAAAGATCAGCAGTAAGAAAGTAAGTGCTGTTTTTATATCTTTTTTATCTTAAATGTTTAATTTCTGTATTGTTTACATATATTTTCACTACGCATCCACCTTATCTCTCTGTATTTACTTGCCGCCATTGTCGGTTTTGCTTGGCGCCATCTCGTTCTGGCTTGGCGCTTTTTTCATTTGGTCGCCAAGGGTGTGGGCTCTCCTAGGATTTTACCGGGAGCCCTTTGTCGAAGTAAATTTTTTAGTGGCCAGAGTCAGTCGCCAAGCTACTTAATTTAGTGGTATGTGTTCCCAGAATTTGCTGTGTGGAATTTTGCAGTGAAAATCAAGAAATATTTATAAGAAAATAAATTGCTTAAATATTTATAAAAATTAGCTTGGCTACCGATTCCTTAATTAACCAAAAAATTAACTTTGCTGAGAGACCCTTATTCTACACTTTCACCCCACTTTCTACAAAATATTACTGATTTTTTTTTTTTTTTTTTTTCCTTCTCAAATAAAACATGTAAGTATCTGTTTTTGTTGTTTCCTTTTGATGTTATGATAACATGACATGATTCACGTGACAGAAGTTTGGCTGCGGTGACATTAATACCCATGTACCACTTTTTCTATATATTTGAATGAAAAAGGAGATTTTTATTGACATAACATGTATTTGAAAGATTCTGTTAGGAAGAAAAGAAAACAGAAAGTAGAAGAAACAGAAGTATATGAGAAAATATTATGGTGGCAAACAGCACAGATTTATTAATTAAATTGAAGGGGAGTCTGGAAAAACATTAAGGATGGTTAGAATAAACTTAGTTATACACCATGTAAAGAAGCTGTGACTAATTTTAATTTAAAAGCAGTGTTTGCCCGCTTAGCCGAACACCTTAGCAGAATAAGCATACTGAGACAAACACAGCCTGTGCCCTGTTTGTAAAACAGACACTAAGAATAAACAGCACTTGCTCATCAGCCCGCATCATAATGTTAAGTTTTAACACAGTTTGCATGCTGTATTAGATGGCTAGGAGACTTATCTCAAGGCTGCTTTCACTCTGGACTTTTATGTTTTCAATTCTTGAGGCTTTAATTGAGTATATTTGCAAGTTTTTTATCTTTGTTTTAATTTTTGATTTTGTTGCAGTATTGTTTGGCAAGTGACCTGTTGTAGAAGGATCGATTTTTGATTTTGCCATATGAAACAACATTCTCAACCTCCACTTTTCTAGTGACTAATTTTTTTCACTTGTGGCATAAATATATTTAAGTAATTGGATTCCATATGGGGTCAAAGTATATAAATTTTGAAAGCTTGTAAACAAAACTTTTAAAAGAACAGCCTGTTAAAATACTGTATATATTATTCAGTTTTTTGAAGAATCAGGAAAAATTTTTAGCTTTCTTCTTTAAAATAAGGATATTTATTTCCTTTAAGTAAATGGAAAATTTAGATATATACCCTATAAATAACTTCACTGAAAATGTACTCTATACTACTGATGTGTAACTGAAACAATATCACATTGCCTTTCATTATATTAAATCACATTATTGTATAAATTTCACTTCTTCTGATTTTTGTTTGAGTAAGAGAAATCATTTCTTAATAAAAGAAGACTGAATTAGTGAACAATAATAAATTATGGCAAGTTTTCCTTTCAAAATATCAATATAAATATGTAATGAAATGCAAAAGTAACTAAACAAATTTCAAAATGCTATTCTTTGCTTCACTATTGTAGAACTAAATTGTACTTCAATTTAATTAAAAAGTTTTAAGTCATCAAAATACAATATAAGTTGAAAAATATCATAGGTATTTGTGGAACTCTTCCTATAAAAAAGGAGGTATTGAGCTTACTTAATATAATTCATCTTGGCATTACTGCACCATTGGCCAAACAGCTCTTGTTTCTCCTCTCTGAGATGAATCTGTGGCCACAGTAGCCTAGTGGACAAGATCACGGACTAGTAGCAGCCATGTCATGAGCTTAAACCTGATACCGCTGAAAACCTACTATGTAGAAGGGGCCAATGCACGTTTCATATGTCAAGGCTCAAACCTCCTCCTGTTGGGGGTGGGGGTACCAGCTCAGGTGTTGTTCTCGTCGCATAATCATGGTTCAAAATTATGAAATCCATTGCCAATAACCTTCATGTAGCTTTATAGTGCAACATTAATGTAACTCACTCTCTCTGAGATTAATCTTTTGGAATTTAACTAGTAACATGAGTGTGTGGTCGTTCTTGTTACTCTTTTAGAAATATCTTTCTTGTATTGTAATGTACCATATTTAATTTCATGGCACATGAGTGCATAAGTTGTGTAAATAAACTTTAATTGGGGAATTTTACCAATCCATATTATTCTCTTTGTTTAGTATTCCTCTTTTTACTTTTGGGTTATTCAGCATAAATTGATTCTACAATGATATTTTTTTAATGTGTTAAAACCTTTTGCATATTATAAGTTAAAATCCTTGAGATGAAAAATAAATTTTCCTTTTTTTTCAATCAAGGTATGTTTTAATTTATGCTATAATTATATAATTTTCAATTTTATGTCTTATTTGTTTAATACTAAATCAAAAGTATTAAGGTAAAAGATAAGCATTGATTTAATTTATTTGATTAATTTTTTTCAGTTTATAAACTCAAAAAATGTTTGAAAATCTGCAGGATACGTGCTTACTTCATAATACTATACTGTCCGTATTTAATCAAATAAACTCATCACAGGTTAGTTCTTTTATTTTTTTAATTGTATTGTTGAATACAAAATGTCATATAATTGTATTTTCAGTAACTTTTTCATTTCATTGTAATGCATTATTGTGTAGGAAGTAGAACCAAACTTGCTACCTGCTTTAGAAAATAATCATGAAGCTGCTTATGTGGAGCCACCATCAGACTCTGATTCAGAGAATTTCAAGGTTACATTTCTTTAACTCTTTATTATATTTCATGACAGAATTCAACATGTTGCTATTGGAAATTTTTAACTATGAAAATCATTAATATAAATAATGAAAAAATCTTCCCTTTATAGGAACCAGAAAGGAAGCTATCTGAAATGGAAGGTGCTAATATAGTGTCATCCTTGGTTTTTGCTCTAGCTCAAAAACATATAAAGAATCCATTGTTATATGAGAAAGTATTGGAAGAACAATGTTATGTTAATCGACGATGCCATGCAGCAATTTTCCACGTTACACTAAAGTAATTCTACACTTTGTCATAATGTTTTTATTTTTTCCTTTTTTTTTTAAATAATTTTTTCGCTAAGCTCTTAGCTGCAAAAATTCTGATTTAATGCTAAAATCTTACAGTTTTGATAATAATTATCGATACTATTCAACCCCTGGGATGTACCCTCTTAAGGTAAGAACCAGATTTATGATCCTAAGTGACATTTTATTTCTCCCAAGGGATTTTTTCACACATGGCTGCAGTAGTCAAGTGATCCTGGTCACTAGCTCATACTTGATATTTCTTTCAAGTCATAAGTTCAAGCTCTGATACTTTTAAAGATCTGTCATGTTTCAAGGCTGATGCTCATTACATCTGTTAGGGCTCAAAAAATCCTAATATCTTTATTACTTGACCATGGTTCAAAATTATGAGGTGCATAATCAATAGTCATCATATTAATAGTCATTATGCAATGTTTAGACAATCAATTGATCCACCCATGAGATTTTCTATTCTGGCTAAACATGGATGATGTGTCCCTGAGGTGTCTTGGCAAATTTCTAAACTTTTAACTGTATTCTTTGTCAATTAATACTTAGCTTTGTTTTCTTTCTTCCTTCACACTGCGTCTTTTTTAGAATACAGATATTCTTTTATAACTATTATTTACACGATCCACTTGGTTACAACAAAATTAATATATTAATGACACATCTTGGTGCATCAAACTGTGCTACTAGTCTCCATTATTTAGTGCTTAACTGAAAATATATACCATAGAATCCGGTGTATAACGTGTCAGTGTCGTAGTGTGGACTTTCGCCGCCGGGGACTGACCGTAAATTTGTCCTCTCTATTTTAATTATTAGTCAAGAAAATTAGTAAAAGTAAAAAAAAGCAGCTTTAAATTTTTTTATTGATTAAAAGTGCACTTTTCATGTTTTTTTCACAGCAAAATCTTTTATACGGTTGTCAATATCAATATGTAGGTCATATTAATTGCCAGAACAGCTAAATTTGTTAGCCTTAACATGGACAAAGTCGATCTGAGATAATTTTTTATTAATTTTAGCTTAGAGAAGCTTCTCTCGTGACTGGCATTACTGATGGCAGATGTTAAAAAAATTCTCAACATTATGACAATGTTTGGTAAGCCATCTTCAAGTTTGGACTCAAAAATATATTTTAATAAACCCAGAGAGCTGGACCTAATGGATTCTTTTTTAATGCCTGGGTCTGTTGCAGCTACAAAAGCTTGTAGACGTACGTGCTGAAGTTGGAATTCTTCTTTATTAATATCTTGAAGATCTTGATCTAAATTGTTTGTCCATGCTCAATATCACTTCAAGCCTCAAAAAAGCATATTTTGGGGCTAGATTCTGCAACTGTTGGAATCTTTCTCGAATTTCAGCAGTTACTCTGTATATTGAAAAAAACATTGTTCACCTCAAGTCATCTTCGTACAGTAACTGAACATCTTTACTTCTGTCGCCAAATATATGCTTCCTCCTGATTCGTCTTTGGGGTTCAAAAGAAATTTCAAGCTCTTCACATAAAGTTTTAGCGTATATTCAAGCCTCATCCACGAATACCTCTTGTCTTGCTTCTAATACGGTCTGTAAAGTATGTATTTTTTTAGCACATTGATGAATATTTAGTTTTTTTGTTTGCAAATAATTTTGAGCATCATTGACTTCATACAGTAGCAGTTGCCAGAAGCCTAAGTAACATAAAAATGAATGCTATTGCATAGCGACTAATAAACTTCCTGTATCTGTGTGTGTATTAAAGCTTTCACTCGTTTCCATCAGTTTAGTCACGCAGGCACAATTTTGAGAAATATTTTTTTATTTTAAATATCGCGGTTCTTGCAGCCGCGCCCCGTTTCGTATGCCGCCCGGGGCCATGGCCCCTTCAACAGCTGCAGTTTTTCATTTTTAAATATATTCTCCATATAATGCGCACCCCCATTTTATGAAGAAACCTAAAAGGTACATGCACAATGCTCTTGTGTTTTAAAGTCATTTATTCGAAGCATTATTCAAAGCTTTGCAAAAAAGTGGTATACTTCTAAAATTACAACCCTTTAAGTTCATAAGAAATGTCATTTCTTTTAAACAGTATTTAGATCTATATAGAGGTTTAATTTTTTCCTATGCTCATCTTTTTTTTTAAAGCTCTCATTTTTATACCCGGTATATAACGTACACCCATATATTTCAATCATTTTTTGTGTTAAAAGTGTGCGTTACATGCCGGATTTTACGGTATGTGTTTTAATGTTTAAATATTTCATTATATTTTTCAATTCATCAAAAGCTTTAGAAAAAATTATATTTTAAATCCAAACATTGTAATTGGCAAAAAAATTATTCTTTAAAATTTATTTTAAAAGGCTGTGAATTTAAATATATATATAGATGTCATTCTCTTTAGTTTTGTTTATCCAAAGAGAAGTCAAAATAATATTATTACAAATAACCAATAAGTACCTAGTTTCATTATATAAGTAAGCCATTTATTAGCATTCTCATTCCCTACACATAGAATTAATTATATTAACACTGAAATTACAAAATAATCACTGCGACAGCAGTTGTCAAAAGTTCTTGATCACAAACTCATGGCCAGCTTGTTTCGATTCACGAGTTCAAGCCTAATGCCATTGGTGGTCCACTGTATAGAGTGGCTGATGGACATTAAATCTTTTCAAGCTTAAAGTCTTCACAATGGCATCGTTTGAAAGTGGGGTGACAACTGGGATGTCAACTTCGTCATTGGACTGTGGTCGAAAATTTGAGGTCTTTTAGTTATAGCTCTTGTGTTGCAAAATGCAACCTTATTAAACAAGGAATCAATACAAAGTAATCATGTAGGATGCAATTACTTGTATAATATCAATCTTTTAGACATTCACTTTATCTTATTCATTCTGTCACTTTAAAGGAAATATTGTATACCTTTTGGATTTTCTTTGTTTTGATCATTTTAATTAAAAACAGTTGAAAAACAATTAAAATATTTTATGAATTTTTTTAAAAGAAGAGTTTTTGTAAATTTCCAAATTTTAATTCAAATATTAACTTAAAATAATTTGCTTTTTGTACAGCAGTATTGCACTTTCTTTTCTCTCAAATTTTTGCACCTTACCCTGGCTGACTGAAAGTAAACCCTGCTTATTTCTAAGATAGAAATTTAGTGTTGTTAGTTTTATGTTTATTAAACTAAATTTAGATTCCTAAAATAACTTTTATTACCTAATTCTAAAAACAGCCCTTTATCACAAATTTTTTTTTAAAAAAAAATTTTTTATTAGAACTGTAAATATGTATAGAGAAATGTTTTTATGAAATAATGGGAATATTTGGATTGCCTAAGACATTTTTGTTTAATTTTCAGATCTAATGGCATAACTTGTGCTCAGGCTACTTCTTATTTTGAAAGTGTTGGCTGTATTTTTCCTCCTATAAGTTGGAAATTTTATATCATGTTATGTTTCCATTGTGAATGGAGCGAGTATTTTGTTGAAGTAAGTACAAGCCATCATTTTTGTTTGGGAATTTAATTCTAAGGTTTTTTGCATTGTATGTTTTGCTCTAGAAAAAAACTTATTTAAAAAATTTTCTCAATGCTAAAATTGTTAGATATTTGAAATAGAATAGAAATGCAGCCCATAAGAAAAAAAATAGAACAGATTCAGTTGAATCATCAGTATTTAATGAAGAGAAATATTTTACATGAATAATGTATGGTTGCATCAAAAACTTTTCATAATGGTATTTAAAAAATACATCATATATATGTACTTGTATGTAAAAAAAGACAATTAAATGTCTGGCACTGTACAACACAGTTTAAAATGTGAAAAAAATTTTGTTTAGTAATTCTAAGAGTGTTACATATTTGAAAATAGAAAATACTCTTAACAGCAGAAAGATGAGAGAAAAAAATGTCATTTGAATTGAAAACAATTTTAGATTTCTCCATCATTTTAATGTTAGATCTGTCTCCTTAAACATTTCTAAATGAAGGAACTGAACTTAAAATATTATCAAGTAGAAAATTTTGTTAAATTTTAAAATTTGGAAAGAAATTTACAGAAATTCGCTATGCCTTTAAAATTTATTTCTGTTACAATATGATACTTTTAGAATATTACTCAAGAAAGAGTACTTTTATCTAAAAAAAATACCTCAGTGTAAAAATGGTTGTTAAATTAATTATGTATTTCTTTGAAGAATTCTTTAATGTGATATTACATTTGTCCTTTTATAATCACCATAATAATTTTAATTTTTTTAAAAAAATTCTTATGGTTTTTGTTTTGTTCCATTTTTTCCCCTAGTTCTTTATTATTTTGATTTACTCTCATGAGTTTAAATTTTTCAATAACATATATTGCCAGACATAAAAAAAAATTTTTTTTTAAAAATGGCAAACTAAAATTTAATGGGGCTGGCTACCTTTGGCACAAAACATGACATGTGTTTTGACAATGATTCTATCAAACTATGTTATGTACCTTAAAACATTTTTTTTTTTTTGCCATAATACTGTGAATTTTACTTAATCAAAAGACTATGCTACTGCTGCATATTGTTGCCAATACAATTCCATGCCAACGCCTTCAAAGGCTTAAACAGTTGCTGTGATGCACCATGGATGCAGTGCTTTTCTTCTAATCCGTATAACCATGTTGGAAGAGAATAAATTTGGACTCATCTGATCAGATAATCTGTGGCCATTACACAATAATCCAATTTATATATTTTTTTGCAAAAAAAAGTCTTTTTTTTTTATTTGTCACAGTAACTAGAAACCTTCTTATGTTGAACTTCAACACTTTAACCCTGTTCTTTTGACTTTTCTTGTTATATAAGTGGAAATGATTTTACTTTCCTTATTGTTTGTAAATTCTAGGTTCAATTTCTCTAGGCTTATTCAAATTGTTTAAGGAACATTGGCTCTTAACCATATTAGAATTTATATGTTTAAATTTGTATTGCATCTTTTTGGCCAGGCAGTGTATTTGTACTATTATTCGGGCGCCCCCCCCTTTCGCTAAGCTTAAAAACCTCGCTATTTCTCGTCAATTTTTTATAATTATTTCACTTGCCAGTATCATTCTGTTATTGTTCTAAATGCAAAGCATGTGATATGAGGAGCTGAAAAAATTAAAATGTGTTAATTCGAAGATATTTGTTGTTCAGGTAAAAAGCTCAAAAATAAAAACTTTTGCAAAAGCAAAGAGCCTTCACCTGATTAAAGCACTTAGAGTTAAACCTACAAACCGAAACATACTGTCACAAACAAATACATTTTATGTAGAATGCCATTTTTATAATAAGTCAATGTGTAATGTTACATGAATTCAAAACAAAAGCATGTCAAAGGTGAAGAGGTAAAGTTAGTTAAAATCACAAAATACTTGTAACTGTACAAAAGTAAAATGTGTTTCTTAATTTTTTTGAGCTAACAAATATTTTGAATTTATGGGTTTTTATTTATTTATTTATTTTGCTTGTTCTTTTTATCCAAAACTTTACATTCTGGGCAATAGCATTGCAACACTAGAAAGTCAAATAATTATAAAAATATGACAAAAGTAGCAAAATTTCTTTTTTCCAGAATTTTAAACACTTTGTATGAACTAAATATATTTTTTCTTTGAAAAATATTTTTTTGTTTAGCTATGTGATAGGCAACTTTTCCTGAATATAACAATTGTACAAGAAAAGAGAAAAAATTAATGCCACACAAGCACTTATTTCCCCAGTTCTTTTATGTAAACTACTTTAATGACATTATATAAAAGAATTTATGTAGTTCTGTATAATATTTCCCATCTCTTTTCTATTTAGTATTCTGATTGCTTTATAATAGTAATAATTCTGATAAAAATAATTAAATATTGCAGGATAGACATTTAATAAATATCAAACTTATCTCAAAAAATCCTTTCATTGTATTCAAAGGTACATGCAAATTTTTGTATTCTTTATTTATATAAAATAATTTTTTATATTTTATTTTTTAGTGTGCAGTCCAACTTGAATCTCATATTCTGGTAACTGTTGTGAAGAACATATTAAAAATTGAATGGGCTGAAGAGCACTTGAAATACTATTCTTGGCACATGGTTCTTCAGGCTATCATATGGAAGTCTTTCATGATTGAAGATCCTACATCATACTCTTTCCCAAACTCTATTTCTTTTTCATATCCGTTTGTTGATTCTAATTCAGGAACTGAAACTGGAAATCAAGAGTTGGCAAATAATTGTTCTTTAAATCCATTTTTTAATACATATGGAGATATTTTAAACCACTTTTCGTCACTTTATGTTCGTGGTGTAGGTATTTTTTATTGCAATAAAATCATTCTCCATGCATATAAAACAATATTTAAACTGCTGAGAAAGTTGAAAACTTCTGAGAAAAACGTTATAAGAATGTTATTCCTGCTTAACCCTCTGTTTCAATGCTGTGTTGACAAAAAATCCCAGGATATCATCAAATCATACAAAAAAGAGAAAATTTTTCTTACACATTACTATTCAAATGCCTCTTGGAAAATAAGTGAAGATTATTTATTGTTTATAGTGTGCAGCTATTGGGATGATGCTTTTAGAATAGTCTCTGATGCGACTACACTTGTTTCCATAGTTCATGATTTCCCATTAAATGAGGAAAAGAGTAGACTGATTAGTTCTTGTTCCTTTTATGCAGATCAATTTGGAGAAAATGATGACTTTGTTGCAGATTGTTTGAAAAAAATCATTATCTATAATTATCCATGTGCAACAAGTAAGTAAAACATGTATATATCCTCAATATTTGACTAATAGAATAGAAGTAAGAGAAACTTGAATGCTTACATGTCGTACAGTGGTACCTCGACATACGAGTTTAATTCGTTCCGCAACCTTGCTCGTATCTTGAATTACTCGTATCTCGAAGCAAATTTCCCCATACAAAACAATTGAACTACCATTAATCCGTTCCAACCTCCAAAATGTCACCCCAGTTATTTTTGTTACGTGGTTTTGAATAATAAAAACGTATTTATAAATATCAAATATTTATTGCACAAAAACAAAAAAGAAAATGTAAAGAAATAAATTAGATATCCTCACTGGTCTTTGCCTTTTTCGCTACATTTTTCTCGCTTTCACCTGTAGGCCGTTTAGAAAAAAACATGTCCAAGGAGGTTTGTTTCTTCCTCCCTCTCAGAATGTTCCGGTAATGAGTTAGGCAAGTGTCATTAAAAAGGTCAGATGCACGACCTGTTGCAACTTTTTCTCACAGCGGAAGCACGCTGCTAACTGATCGTGATGGCGCGACTGCGTGTTACTACCGAACCGGACTCGTATCTCGAATTTCGCTCATAACTAAAAGCAAAAAATCACTTGCTCGTATCTCGAAAAACTTGTATGTTGGGGCACTCGTATGTCGAGGTACCACTGTATATTAATTTCACCGCAGCCAAATTTGCACCTCGTGAATTGTGCTATTTTCCATCTCAATCTGACTGATTATTTTTTCCAAATAAAACACTTATGAATCTTTCTTTGTTCTTTTCTTTTGCTGTTTTGGTACCTTGGTGGGACTTACTTGGTGCAAATTTACCTGCAATGATAATACATAAGTACTGCATACAATTTCTTACTATTGAAAGAATTATTTTGGCAAGTGATTTTGTGTAATATTTCATGAAGATAATTTATATAAATTTTACACTTTGTACTCTTTGCATCCTTTGACAGCATTATGTACTGCTTTATTTTGCATCATGTACTACTATCAATTTCAAATGCTACATATTGCATGGTATTAAATTATACTCTCAGGAATAAAATTTGCATCACTTTTAACTTATAATATCATACTTACTTTGTTCTCCAGCTATTATAGTATAGTACTTTTTCAATAGTACCAGTGAAAATCTTTTTCAATGTAAATATTTTATAATTTTGTGTTATATTTAATTATGTTGCTGATCTCATTACTTATATTGAATTCCCTTCAACACTTCCAAACAGATAACTTTGATTGAGTAACCACTTGTAATGAAACCATATAATTTATCATGCAGCCTCACAATTTTACTCCCACTCTGTTGTTACTTTCTTCCGCTCTGTAAGAGATATAGTTGCATAACACTGCTGTTGAAACAGCATCATCTATCTCCTAAATAATTTATATCAATAACATTTGAGTTTGTAATAAAATGTTTACAGTTTTTTGTCATTTTAAGGAATTTATATGGCTTTGTATACATTGTTTGAATAACTTGCAACAATTTTGCAGTGAAAAAGCCCAAAGATCATAAATTTGACTGGTAGCATTATCAGGTAATGAATTTGAATCTGGAACTCTCAGATAATGATATAAAAAATAACAGGGAATTCTGCTTGTTAACTTTGACTAAGCTTCAAAGTCTATCTCATGATATGATTTAGAATTTAGTGTGAAGTATCACACACATACTCACACACAGCTTAGATTTTATTCTCATCATTCTGTTCAAAATTTTGAGATCCATAGCCAAAAGTACTTTGTTAGAGTATTCTTTAGAAAACATTATATATCCACAGGTAATAGCAAAATAAATATATTGTACTCGTTAACTCCTTGATTTTTTTTGTAAAAAAAGGTAAAATATAACTGTACAAAAAACCAAAAGATATCGAAACAGATGCAACTTTTTATTTGGTCATAATTTATTTTGTTTCTTCAAAATAAATACTTCTTGGTTGAAGCATTACTTTTCTTTTCTTCCAAGATGAGGTTTTTGTAATGTGATTGTTCAAACTCTCTTGTTATTTTCTTTCATTATTTGAAATTCCTTCATTTTTAAAGTAAATTTTACTTTTAGATCATCTTAATATAAAAATTATTTATATATATAATCTGTCTTTTAAGAAAATGGGAGTAAAACTTATCAGAAGGTATTTAATTTTTGGATGACTTGTTTATATTATATGGTAATATTTCATTTTGGTAAAGTTTTGTGAATACTTATTTATGAACCAAAAGGAATTGTTAACCCTTGTCAAATCTCAGCTAATTTTTACTTGCTGTGGAAAATGCATAACAATTGTCCTCAAGATGACATCAAATAGATTGTTATAACTCATAAAATATTCTACAATTAAATCTAGCATGTGTGGGCAGTTATTCTTCAGGATTCAGTTCTCGACATGGGATTAATATACAACTGTCCATTTTCGATTGTTCTTAGTTCTCTTACTCATGCAGTGAAATTTCAAAAACATGATGGAAATTTTCCTCCTTTAACTGAATATATAAGGCAAGAAGTAAATCAGAGTTCAACTTGAATTTTAATTGATCAAGTTGCTTACAGGTTTATCTTTATTAAGTTACTGCTCAAGAATAATAGTTTTTTTTTTTTAACTTTTGTTTTATAAATAAATTGCTATTTTATGACAATAACTGTCTTTATTCACTCTAAGTGAACCTGGGAGATGGCAATACCAATAATGGAACTATACAATTATTTAGAGAGTACTACAATGATCTTTCATCAGCAGATGACAGATAGGCTTCACATTTTCATCTACACCATCAGTAAAAGGATTACTAATTTTGGAGAGGAGGGTGCCACCTCAAATGTCATCCCCATCACTTGATTTTGATTCAATATTAAGAAATCGGTCATCAATAGCCCTGGTGTTGCTTTATAGTGCTGTTAATATACACTCACTCTATTTTGAAAATAAGCACATTCTCCAAATAGAATAATGTAATATTCAGTATTATTATGATAATTGTTTTTAATCAATTCAAAATTTTATTACTTTTCTCATTTAGTAATGACTCGGAAAAGTTTAATAAAATTTCAAAAATTAATTTCCTGAAGGATATAAAAATATTCAAGGAATATCACACAACCTTCCAGTTGTCTGCTTTACAGATGGTAGCAAAATCAACAATAAGGTTGGCCTTGCATTTGTTATCTTCCAAGATTGTATTGAAATTGAAACTTGCCAATTTAGAATAAGAGATGAGTGTAGTGTGTTTCAGGCTGAATTACTTTGCATAGCTCAAGCAGTCTCTTGGATCTGCAGTAACAAAATCCTTCCATCGAATTTCTTAATTTGCAGCGATTCTCTGTCATCTTTGAGTGCCTTAAATAACATTAATTCCCAAAATAAACTAATTGTTAAAACGCAAATTAATCTCAATTTTCTTCGAAGCAGAGGAGTACAAGTTTTCTTTTGTTCGAGGACATACGGGAATCTATGGCAATGAACGTGCTGACTGGCTTGCAAAAGAAGCGACAAAATTAAACAATCTTATTCCTATGAGCACTCCAAAATCACATCAAAAAGTTTTTAAAGAAAAGATTATTTCCGAGTGGAATAACTTGCACCAAATTTCAAATAATGCGCATTTCACCAAGGAATTTATTCCTTCTATTCAGAACCGTTTAAAGGCTAAGCACTTTCAACCTAATTTTAAACTTACCCAGTTTCTAACTGGGCATGGAAACTTTAAATCCTATTTAAAGCGCTTCAATTTGTCGCCTACTGATCAGTGTTCTTGCTCCAGTGACGCAGTCCAGAATGCCAAGCATCTGATTCTTGCTTGTACTAAATTCGCTTCGGAAAGACGTACACTCATAAATTGCCTACGAAAGGACAATAGAGTGTGGCCTCCTCCTTTCTCTGCCTTTGTTCAAGGCAAATCATCTTTCACATCGTTTTGTGCATACATTAATAGCATTTATTACTGTATTATTTAGATTGTAAATTTTGTGTGTTTGTTAACATTTTCTGTACATGAATATATATGTGTGTGTATATGTATATATGTGTGTATGTATGTGTATATATATATATGTGTGTATGTATGCTTTATGTATTTGTATTTTGAAAAATTTTTGTGATCATGTTTTCTTATCTTCCTCATTGTTTAATTTTAATTTTTGATTATCTCTGTTTGCATGTGAGCAATTTTGCATTTATTTCTGTATTTGTTGTATTTGTATTCACTTTTTTTCCCCCTTTTGGTTCCCATTTGTGCCTATTTCCTTCTACATGTAACTTCCTATCACTATTGTTTGAGTATTGACTTAAGTTTGTAAGCCTTGTGTTATACTTGTCGGCACACAAGGAGTCTTCCTAGAGTCTCAAAAAAAAAACCATATTGATTGGTGGAAAATATTTTAAAGATAAAAAAAAACCCAGTTTTATCCATATTAAAGTCATCAGTGTTTATAACTGTAATCTCAGTATTGCCAGGCTTTTCTTGTATTGGATACTCTTTACATGCAGTGCAATGACCTTCATATTTATGTACAGTTATGATCAAGATCAAGGTTAGATATTGTGTTTTAAGAGTATTTTGTAGTATCCTTATAATTACAGTATTCGAAAAAAACTGCTTGTATAGAATTTACTTTCTTTAAGTTTGATAAGAATTTTTCTCAAGCAGATAGCTGAAAGAAATCCAAACATTTCATTTTTTAACAAAATTTCAAATTCAAAGGAAATTTTTGTAATGGTGAAAAAAATTGACTCAAATTTTTATTACATAAAACAAAAGCTCTATTCACAAAAGGATGCTAAGTAGAAATTATTTTTGTTCCTAGTATATTTGTTATCACTTAACATTTATTTTATTCATTGCTAATAAAAATAAGACTTGTTTTATAAAAAGACATTAATTGGTTATGTACTTTAATCAAACATTTTTAATAATTAGTTGTGTTACCTCATTGTAAGCTTTACTTATAACATACTATAAAATTTTTCCAATTTAGATTTTCTGTGTTCTAATGCAGTGTTTTAGCAAAATCTGAGATAAATGTGCACCACATTATATAAAGACGTACACTTAAAACTATGTAATTATTTTATTAATTCAATGTTTGTGTTCTTTCAGCTGCATTATATGCATTCATTTTTATTAATATTCCTTTTTCTGCTTAAATCAGATGCTGCTGCTATTCTTTTACGTCATCCCAAAATACGAGAGAAGGAGGAGTAAGTTAACTACAGTTTTTCTTATTATGTTGAAAAGAAAGTGATTTGGATTTTGGGATGGGAGATAACTATATTTTTTAAAATAATTTATCTGCATTTTTATAATGGTTCTTTATTAATTAATTTATTACAATTTATACCCAAGTTAATTCTCTATAGTAAACTTTACACATCTCATTATATTTATTTGCCATATATTCTGGTTACAGGAGTATTCAAATCAAAGAAACATATTTTAGAAATATTCTTTATGAAAAAAAATACAATCTTAATAAAATTTCATAAATGTTCTTCTAATTTAAATTTCTGTCATTGTTATAATTACTTATGGATATTAATAAAAATGAAATTGAAAATATTTTTTTTTAATTTTTGATAAGTATTTAAAACAGATAAAGGAATAAAATTCAAATTTGTCTTTGGTTTTTAATTGTTATATAGATAACTGCTTGTGTGTAAATTTATAAATTATAAATCTAAAAGTACAATAATTGTTTTATCCAAATAATGATTGTTCTGAATGTATTAATCATATGAGTGTTTTTTTAAATAATGTATTATTAAAAAATAATTATTGTGTTAATTGTAAAATTGCCATAACTAATTAGGTATATATAAATGTTCTTGCACCTCTATGCAAATAACATAAAAATTATTCTTTATACATAGTAAAAAATGGTTTACGTATATTCTGGGAAATACTAGTAGATATATATAGAGAGAGAAAGAGGTTATATTTGTGTAAAAAAAATGTAAATATATTGTATCCATTTTGAAGCATGAATATAAATTTTCTTTAGAAAGAATTGTTTATATAAATGTATTAAAGATTTATGAAATATAATTTTTAAGTATCACTTTGTTATTTTATTCTTATAGAATTCTTCAGGTTTTGGAAGAGAAAGCATCTGCATTGAAGCCTGTCATATTTTATCCAAAGCTGATTGATGTAATTGTTGAGACTGAATCAAAAGAAATAAGGATAAGATTTTTAAAAGTAGGCTGCCTTATGTTAATTATGCCTGTTTAATTGTATTGCAGAATAGATGCATTCATATTCTTTTGATTTTTATAGTTACTTCATCTCATTCTTTCTCAAGCAATGTGTACTTTCTCAGTCAATATTTACAATGATGCTTTAAAATACATCAACCTAAAACATGACATGAACGATCATTTCATGTTAGATAACTTTGAGGATGAACTTGCTGCTTTTTCACGAAAAACAGTGTCACTTAAAGAGGTTAGTATTTTATCATTTTGTTGGATTTTTTTTAATACTATTTCTTTACAAAACAGAAATTGAACCATAACATTTATTTACCTTACAGGCCAAAAAATGTCTTCTTCCCTTGTTTATACAATCTCCAACAATTGTTTTAAATACATTAATTGAGCAGGCTTTAGTATTTGGATCAGAGGGAATGAATGTGATTCAAGTAAGTATTGTTTGTTTCTTTGTCTTTTAATATACTTTGCAATAATACTCAAATTGCTTTATATTTTACAGGCTTTAAAACTTTTGAACTAATTTTATTGCTATGTTGAGAGCTCGAATTCTTATTTAATTATCTTAAATTTTGATTAACTGATTTTTAATGCACTATTTTGTAATTATCAAAACACTTCGAATGCTTATGGTTTTGATACCCAAATAGTTATCTCAAGATCGTGGCTTGCAATATTTCAGTCAATCAGATTCATGTCAAGTCATTTCTACCTGTTGAAATAAGACTTGAAACCTATAGTGTAGTGAGCTAATGTTTATTAAAGCAGTTAGAGCTCAAAATCCTCATATAGGCAAGGTGTGAAAGTTAGGAAAATTGGTTTCCAACTCAGATATCATCTTCATTAGGGAGTTCTCATTTGTTTAAAAAATCTCTAGTTTATAAATTTTAAAAAAAAAAGATGGACAAATATTTTTCGAAAATCTTGTGCCGAAAACGTTTTTTGTTAGGACATTTAACTGTAGTTAGAATATTTGTTGTATAAATGTATGTGACATGATTTCTTAAATTGTGCACCACAACTTCTTTACAGGGGTGCTGTAAGCTTATGTAAAAGTTTATCTTTTACTGGTGTCAGTTTGATATCCAGGGTAATAGCGCCAAGATGGGCGATAACATTAAATATGGTTACCTTGATATTTTTATCATTTATATGGTTGGTTGCCTTGGGGATAACGTATATTAGAAAAAACTTTTATTGGTTTTTTCCCGTGGTAACCCTATTAATTTCAGATGATTTCTTTAAAAATTAACCATTTTCAGTGTAATTGTTACCATCTTCTGTTTTATTTTGTGCTATTTTCGATTATGGATATTTCTAATATGAGTGAGTTCTAGAATATTTTTTTCTTAAAATAATAAGTGTTGTGCTTTTAATTATCGCTGTAAATCGTTTATTATCGTTTTATTTTACCTTTTTAAAATTTTTTTTACATTTTTTCTTCGATGAAATTCGTTGAAGGAACTTTATATTGCAAGTTTTCAGTACTTTTTAATTCATATTCATTAGTAATTTTAACATACATTATGCAATTATTACTGCATGTAATAATCATATAATATTCGTTATTTATAATTATATTGTTATTTATTTATAATTATGCTGTTACTTATAATTATGTTATACGAGTATTCTCATGCATTCTTTTTATTTTTTACAATACGATGATTATTCTTTTTTATAATTACTATTAAATTATATCACATGATTATTATTTCTAATAATTGTTATTAAATTGTACTATATGAATATTATACATAATTACAATAAAATTATATTATAAGAATATATATATTATATGCTGCTTATAATACTATTATTAGTACATGTTACTTTTTATTATATTATATTGATATTCATTATTTATTGATTGATCTAAGTTATTCTCCAATCTCTTCTTACATCCTTCATTTGAAATACATTAAATGTATTTAAAATTATTGTGTATCTTTAAATTACCACTAGACCGCCATATTGGATCATTGCCCCGTATAACAAACTAGTTCCCTTTTACTTATATTTAGTCATACTTTGATTCGAATATGGTGTCTTGGAAAAAATTTAGTTCAAAATGGACACCAGTAATCAAAGTTCGGAAACACTGTATGATATGTTTTGTTTTGATATATTAATGGTAGATTTGAATTGATTTCAGTTGTTGAAATAATCTTTTGTCAAATGTTTTTAAAGTAATACTTTCTGTTTTAACACAATATGATTTTTAAGCTCTGTTACAAAAATTAAAAATACTTAAGATAATTTTAAAAAATGATTGGAAGCATTTCCTTAAGTGCTCTATTCTAGAAAAATTGTATCTGTATTTTTCCTATTGAGAATATTAATATTTTTTTATTTGTATCTCTTACAGGTTTTAAGACTTATACCTGAGGCATGTTTATATAATAATTCTCTTGTAGCAGAATTAAAGTACTACTTTTCGAAAGAAAAACTTGAAACCTATGAGGAAAAGAATCTGTCAAAACTAATACAATCATTAATGAAGGTAACCTTCTTTACTATACTTTAAAGTTAACATAACAAAGTAAAACTTTATAATTTTTGCTATTTAATATTTTATAATTTCCCCACTCTAAAGACAAAAATTGCTGAAATCTTTTCAGGTTATTCTCAATTAAATGGCAATATTCCATGTAAATATATTGGCTCATAAACAATACATATAGTAAAGGAGAGTCTGTCATCTTAACCATTCTCAAGATAAACTTAATTTTCATCACAAACCTTAAAGATGAAAAATTCTTCCCTTTCCCTTCTATATCAAATTTAAAAATTTAATTGGAAAACTGACTCAAAAAGAATTGGCAAATATTCGTTTTTAATATGAGCAGATCAAATTTACATGATTGTTTTAATATGTATACTATTATCAGATTGATTGTGAATATTAACGTTGCACTGTTCAGCTACTCGAGGGCTTTTGGCGACGGACCACGTAATTTTGAACCATGGTCAAGTGACGTGGACGACACCTGAGCTGGCACCCCCAACGGGAGGACGTTTCAGCTCTCAACAGATTTAACGTGCATCGCTGCCCTACATGGCGGGTCTTTTAGTGGTATTGGGCTCGAACTTGTGACAAGGCAAGCCACGATCCGATACCTATACCACTCGGCTACCGCGGCCACATACTATTATCAGAGAGGAGTATTTGTTGATATATTTAGCTTGTATTAACTTCCTGTTAAGAAATTTCTTTTCTTCCAATTAAACCCATCTGTATTTTATTATATTCAGGTATGCCTTATTTACCTGAAGCAAAGTAATCCATAATTTAAGATGAAGGCTATCGGATTATTAACAGGTGCTTCTATGGTTCCATGTCAACAATTGATAGTATTAGAAAGAATTTATTGATAAAAAATTTAATCTAGTGTTTTAATCAGAAATTAGGGGTTTTTTTTTAATAATTTTGAAGAATAAAATTGCTCTAAAAAATTATATTTATTACAAATATTTTGCTGGCAATTAATATAAATCCATAGACTCATTCAGGTGGAAATTATAAATAAAAAAACTAATTTCCTTCATACTGAATTCATAGGGGGAAAATCAGAAAGATTGTGTGTATGCACACATGCAATGTTTCAAAGAAAGCTTAGAGATTTTTTGAGAAACAGTTTTTTTATTCATTCATGTAAGCAGCTTCCTACATCCATTCAAAGATGCAAACCAAAGCCAAATGTGTCCAGTTTTCAATAACTGCTAAATCATAATCTTTTAATTGAGGTTTCAAATGGAGGGTGGGAAAACCGGCTTATATGACCAAAAAAGGAAATGAGATGGGATTTGTATTTGAAGGTCAGATGTTTGTTGTTGTTTTTTTCCAGAAAGTATTAGCTGTTTAATTTTTTTGGTGAGAAGGAAAATAAAAATTAAATGGGAGAGTAGAATTTTTTTTTTTTTTTACTTATACTTTAATTATACTTACATGCATTTATAATCTTTTTCCTAAATGAATTGTTGAAGCATACTGGAAAGTAATTATTCAATGATTTTGGGTAAAACCTTTAAAATTTACTTTCTTTCAAATTAAAAGTAAAAGATAAGATAACCCATTTGGGATGATAACTATTTTTGAGCTTTTCTGGTGATCTGGTGGAATATTTTAAAAACTTAATAGTTATAAAAAAAAAGGTCTGTTAGTAAATACTGCTTTAATGACTAGTCTTAGTAAATATTTTTATTCCACTAATGTAAGCTGTCAGGGTAGAAAAGGAGGAAAGTGATTTAACAACATTAACTCTTATTTAAGAGGTTGGTCTGGATCAAACATTTCGAGCCGTTGACACTTTGAGAAGAAAGTTTGAGGTAAATTGACATCTAAGATCTATTGCAAAATTTCATTTACACTATATTCTTTATCATGTTTCCCGATTTCTAATGAATTGAAGAACTTATGTATATGATGATGCTTTGTGTGTGTCATACTGAAAAAATTAGAGCAGTCTTGAGTCAATCCTTTGTTAATTTTACAGCAGCTAAAAGACTGATTCTCTTCGCATTCTCTAAACTTGTAGTAATTTCATATAAATTGTAATTCTTTTCCCAATGACTAATAATTTAAATAATCATTTCAATATTCTATGCAGTCTAGCTCCAAGTAGTTTTAGCCCTATGTTGTAAATGAGTCATTTGTAGTTGTAATTTAATTTTGATTTCAATAATTCCAATGAAGAAGATTTCTGTAATTTTTGCATCTTAAAATAGCAACTATTTTTAGATGCACATCTTAAAATCACAACTATTTTTTGTACCTATACTTCCGTTAAATATATTTTATGTTTGAAGTCATACATATTGTAGAAAAATAAACATTCAAAGTAAAAGAGGATACTTTTCAAATTTAAGAAACAGTTATGCAGAACATTTATTTTAAAATTTTTAATTGATTCCATTTTAAAATATATTATTTTATAGATTTACTTTTATAATTAACTGCATATTGTTTCACTTCCCTGCCTTATTGAGATTTAAAAAAATGAGCATATTTTTTAAAAACAACTTTGTATTCTAATCCATTATATGAATTCAAACCAATAATCAAAACCCTTATTAATAATTTTTAATTTTGACGAAAATGAGGCATTTTAACTAAAAGTTGGTTTTATTCTGAAAAGAGTAGGGAACATGAACGAGAATATTTTATAGGAGAAAAATGGAAAAAAAAAAAGAAAACGTATTTTTAAATACTTGCATTTTTATTTCTTTTTTAAAATTTTGCTGTAATATTGTATATTTTAAAACATGGGGAAAAAGCTCAGTCCAGTATCACAATCAGGACAAAATATCTGGTTTTTTGTCTGACACATTTTTGCTACCATTTCTTTGCAAGCAACTCATAAAGCACTGCCTCATTGGTCTCAGTTTCTTTTTGGTGACATCACTTATGTAAAGTGTCTTTCAGTCATTTGTAAGGCATCCAGAAAAATTCTTGGCCATCCTTCTCACTAACTATCCCATGCCTTTCGATCCAGCGATTAACTAAGTCAGCTAAATTCCAAATGGGAGTATTTTCCTCCCTGGTGAACGTCATTTTTTGTAATATTTTTGCTCTTTTTTCTTTATAATGGAATAATTAGAGAGATGTGTTGATCCAATCTATCAACACCTCTCATTATGTTGTTTTTAATGCCACAATATTGACAGTATCAGATCAAGACTCACAAAAGTCATCATGGTAAGCGGCTAGTTTACATATGCCATTAGCCATAGTTTTGAGCATCATGTAGGTGACAGTACAAGTTATGTGGGGCTCTGTTCCACCCCAATTTTGAGGGAGAACCCCTTGAGGGTGGTCAGAGTTCTCTCCCGCTTCTCTTTCTCTACCACCAACCTCATGAAAGGACTTAAAGCTCCACAGCTATTTAGAGTATCCCCATGCTGCAAAGGCACTATACATTTACAAATATCCATCCCTTCTCCGAGATTCGAACCCAGGCACTATGGCACAGCAGTCAACGTCACTAAACACTATACTGATTGGGCAGCTCCCATAGTGCTATTACTACTGTTGCCATTGTTACTATTGGTATCTTTCTGACCTCATTATTAAGATGTGACACTTCAATCATTTCAGAATTATGTACAATAGATAAGAGTTATTTATTTTTATCCATGCATTTACTGATGCATAGCTTTCCTCTTTGAAAAAGAGAAATAATTATGCAAGGATTTTTTTTAATTTTTTTAGAAGTCTCTAATCTTTTCTGCTAAGTTTGAATGTTCCATACATATTTATATGGTTGATGGGAAGGAGTCTGCAGTTCAGGAGATATGCAGTAATTATATGATTCGGACAATATCATATACTCAATAGTGGCTGTGTAAGAGTCATTACGACTTGAGATAACTTGTATAGTTATTTGTTGTCACTATCATAAAGTGTCTTTTCCAGTGTTTATAATATATCAATATACGTAACCCAACTTCGATTTGCATAGTATAAAAGATTTTATATTGAAACCTGATCTCTTTTTAAAGGTATATATTGCTTCCAGCATAATCAATGTTTGAAAAGCATCAAACTCTCATCAATTGTTACATTTTTCAGATATGATAATTTCCTCAATAACAAGAATTCAAATACTTGATTGTGGGCCATTGTGTAATTTTGGGAATTTGTGTTTCAGTGTGAAATTAAGCAGCATAAAAAAAATCTAAATTGTGGTGGTTGAGATTAAAACAACAAAATATACTTTTTGTGGGGGGGAAAAAGTGTTGATATTGAATGTATTCACACCAATATTGCTCCACAATTCCTTGCAAAATATTTAAGGCAAAAAATACTTGAATTTTTTTTTTTAACACTGGTTTCCATTTTCATGCCCTGGTATATCTTTTTAGATTACGATTTTGAATATTTTTATCTGTTTGAATTTCAAATAGATTATCACCAAAAAAATATCGAAAAATTGTACATTCAAATCGCTTGCATCAAATATTCAAATGTATAGCAGGATTCACTGTGAAAGAAAATTGGGGCAATGGCGGAGGAGGATTACCATTACCCCCATGTCATAAAAGTTCTGAACCTCAATTAGATCATCTGAATTTTCCCTTTCCTCATCTTCATTAGAGAATTCCTGAAAGTTGTATGAAAACTTATGCAAAGGAAAATAATTTTTATAGAAATGTCATGTGTTAAAATTGCCTTCACATTCTTTAAATAATTGTTCTATAGTTGATGTATCTAAAAGTTCTGCTCTTAATATATTATCTGTAATTATAATAATTATTTTTTTTACCCCTAATATAGATCCAAGGAAAAGAATCTTTGTTAGATTTGAATGAATTTATCCAAAAATGTATTGTAGAAAATGATTTTACACAAATGAGCAGGCTTCAAGTCAATTACAAGTGTCTCATTGTAAGTATTATTTATGTATATAGAGAGAAAGAGTATTTTTCAAACAATCATGAAAACGATCTTAAATAAATTAACAAATTAATTCTATAATAAAAAGGAAAATGCATAAAAAAATACCAAAATTTGAAAGGAGTGCCAGCTGTACACTTGCTATTCACAGTATTCCATCTGCCGTTGATGTTGGAAACTTACTTTCTCTTAAGTTTTTGCCCCTCATGTATTAAATTGGTTAGTTTTTGTAACAAACTAAACAATCTGTATTAATTTCCAGCATAGGTTTACTATTTTAATCATTTATAAATATTAGTGAATATAAAAATTGTATTTAAACATAAATTGCATATAAAGTAAACCTAATATTTAAAGAGCATTTTTTTTAAATTTGATACATTAAATATAATCGACACTTTTTATCTATTTCAGGCATGCTATGGATTTGAAAATTAATAAATCAAAGAATATTTTCTATTATCAAGTGAACTTGCAATATGAAGTTTATATGTAAACTTAAAGTTATTTTTAAAAAATTATGTATATACACTCAAATATTAAGGGCCATTTTTATTTCATGTGTTCATTCTTTATGAAATAAGATGAGAATAAAATTAAACTATACTTTAATTTAGCAGTAAAATATTTCTAACTTTTTGGAATAAAAAGTATTTAAACTTTATCTATGTAAAAAAAAAAATAGATTCTAGTAAATCAGGGTTTTGAAATAGTTTAGGCTGTTGTTCTAAGTACCAAAAGTAAAAATGGGGATGATCTGAATACTGAAGAATTTAAAATATTCATATTTTTTATGTTTTTTATTATTATTTTTTTTTTTTAGGAAATTGTTATGGACTTGTCTTTTTAATTTTATTTTAGGATGCTTTAGAGGTTTTGACTAACAAAATTGGTTTTGTATTGAGTGAGGAAGTATTTCAATCTCTAATTAATAAAATATGCTCTTTGATAAGTACAAGTATCCAATTAGCAAATGCAAAGACTAAAGAAATGGCAATAGCTGCACTTCTTCTTCTGGAAAAAGTAATACAAGGTAGATGGTGTCTTATAATTTTTCTCATTATACTACTTGCTATTAAAATTGTTATACCATGACGGCAATACATAGTAAGCATCAAATTTCTATAAAAATTATATGCTAGGACATGCCGCTTGTTAATGTTTCAACACTTTTGAATTGCACATGTAGGAATAATAAGAGCTACAGCAGGGATTCTTAACCTTATTCTCCCTCTGGGGACATATGACAAACAAGAAATTGCTGACGGGCACTGTGCTAAAAAAAGTATAACGATTCATATTTCTTTATTTTATTGCAATCATAAGCATCATAAAAAAGTATCCTACACTAAAAAGGAAACAAAAAATTCAAAGTAATTACATTTAACACGATTTTTGCATTGCATATTGTCCACTAATTTTTCAAAGTCAGTCATACAGGATGATGTTCACAATCTTACAGCATCTTCGAGATTGCCATCTTCAAGTCGATATCTGATTGTTGATTTAATTGTGTTCATTGTTGAAAACAATTATTCACAAAAATATGTGGAACCAAAGCAAGGTTTAAACCTAAAATAAAAATTAAACAGTTTTGAAAGTTAAATCTCAGAGTAAAGTTAAATCATCTTCCATGTGCTACAGATTCAATGCGAGGAACTTCAACAACAATAACTAAGACAAAATAGTGTTACCAGTACTAGTGATAAAAAAAAGTGTTTGCTAGTACAATAATTTTACAGCTTATATTTTATTTCTAAAAGTGTGATAAATCTCGCGGCCACACAAAAATTTGTGGTGGGCCGCGGTTTGGCCATGGTTGATATTGATAAAATATATAGCGGACAGTTGCAGGCGCACAAAAATAGCTTCATGGGCACATTGGCACCCACAAACACAGGATTAAGAACCGGTGATCTACAGTATAAATGGATGGTTGTGTAGCAAGTTTCTTACTCTGAAGCTGCATTCAGGTGTTAATTATTTATGTGAAAGAGTAATGTTATGCTTCTTATATGGGAAAAGGTACTTTTACCAATGTATGTCGGAATTTGCCAATAGCCTACCAAGACTTTAGCTTATAGACTGTGACATTATTGCTCAAATTAGTTTTGATTGAATGATTATCATGTTAATATAAAATAAATGGATCTGGCAGGGTTACGTAAGATCTCAGTAACCCTGACCAAGCCAATATCTTTCAAGAGAACAGGCATGTTGTCGGCGATGTGATGCTGCAGGATCGTACAACCATGTTGCATATCTTGAATTAGAAATTTGGTTTGTTTGTAGGATAAGAATATCTATATGGGCAAATGTATCTGCTACAGTAAAGATCCATTAAATAATGATTATAAACTCAAAATTCAGGATCACTTTTTTCAGACAAATATCAGTTCTGGATACATCTTACTGGATAAAAACATTTCTTCCTTGCATGTACCATTATCATACAGGCCAAGCACATTGACTGATGGTGAACCAGTGGTATGCATGCGAAACAATATTTTGGGCATACCACTGATCAAAACAGTTTATATTTTAGTTAAAAATAACAAAGCTCACTATGAAGCATTGGGAACAAACACGAGGGATCGGTCATGGTGCGCAAGGTGGCGTGGAGCACACAGGTTTGTTATTGTCTTACAATCCTAATGTAAGTTATTTGTCATCTAATATCCAACAACAGAAGTTACACTAATGTTACTTTAATTTTAATTACACTTACAGCTAAAACATTTACAACAACGCAGTGCAAAATGTATTTTTTTGTAGTAAATACATATTTTTGAGTTGTTAGTATTTAGTTTTATATTATTTTCCCAATAATCACGTCAAAATTATTTGACAGCACGTCTATAACTCATTAATAATTTCTTCAAAAAAAATGACACGTTGATCCATATAGGTTCGCCACCCCTGGCATAATAGGGCCTGATTCTTTACACAGTTGATATTTTCAACAACTTTAATTTTTCAGTTATGTTAAGATCCATGCATCTGTCCTATCTTCAAGGCTTTTTCATCCAGACAATATATGTCCACATCTTGTCTTTGCTACAGAGAGTGCTCAATTTCCCTGACCAACATGTTATTTAGATCTATTACAATTAAGAAAATTAGTCTATGTATTGCAGCAAGACCAGCATACCATCACTAAGATTTAAGGCTGAATGGAATGATGTACAAATATTTTTCATTCAAGCTTATTTCAGATTTATATCTTATTGGATTAAAGTTATTATACTGCTGTGACAGATAGTAATTTTAGGGTACACTAAATTCATTATGATGTTTATCCCAAAGTATCAATACATTTGTAATTCATCCATGTTACAATTTGTTTTCCTTCCTGGTACAGCATTTTTAATGACTAGCAGTCTGCAATAAACATTAATTCACAAATGTGTATTTTTTTTTTAAATTGTATTTGTTGTATATAATAATTTTGTGTTATTAAGATTGCTTAACTATCTATAAATATAATTTTCTGCTATAAGTTCTGATGCTCACAATGTAATATTAATTTAATTTTAGATAAGATATTTCAAATCTAAAATTTTTACTAATGTATTTCATTTTTATAATATATATACCAACTCTTTTAGAATTGGTAAAATTATATTGTTTGTATAAAGTTATCATTTTTCAAGTTATTTGGTAGCTGTATGAATTTATTGTAAGTTATTGATGTAACTAATATTTCAGGTGGCCAAGAACTTGAATTGGATTTTAGTTTGTATCCACCTTCTTCAATTCTTCAAATATATACTTCGAAATTGTATGGAAAAAAATCATATGAAGGTAAATTTTTTCATGTCTTCTTCTCATTGACCTTTTTGTAACCATTTCCTGGTGTTTTAAATTTATTATTTTAGTACATATTGAAACATTTGTCAGTTTAGAACAAAAATAGACAAACTATCAAAAATTTCTATCATAACTGTTTCTATCTGTTATTGGTAAATAAAGAAGGAAATATTATGATTTCTGAATGTTCTTTAATTCTAATTTTTAGGTATTTTTTTAAAAGAATTTAGTTCTTTATTATGTGTTTTGTTTATTTACTTTTAAATGTTTGTTTATTAAGTAGATATTCTTTAAAAAAAAAACGAAATTCTTTGTAATGAATTTGTCAATTTTGAAGGAAACTTTTAATCATAAATGCCACTTTATAAATTCTTGTAAACTGCTGTAAAATTTTAATAACTTGAAAAGAATCTTGTTCATTTTGCAATAAATCCTTTCTAAATAACCCAGTAGTTTTAAATAGTAATTGTTTTTTGTTGTTGGTTTTATGTAAATACCACACTAAAATTGTTTTATCCCATTATGGTTAAATTTATAAATCCTAGTAAAAAATGAGAAGAATAACATTTGAGTGGGAACCTCACTTTCCAAGTTTCGACATATGGGAAAAGCTTTGAGGCCTTTATTATTGTACTGAATAATCTTAGTAGAATTGGATACAAAAAGCATTCCATTTACCTGTGTGTACCATCAAGCTGCTACAACTTCCAAATGTTAGTGCTTGAAAACTAATATACATCTCAGAAATTTCTAACTTTATAATTCATTATTTTTTCATGAATGATTAAAGATATTCTTGGAGCCCCCGATGAATTGAGTGACTCCTTGTGGATATGGTGTTGTCATTTTAAAGATGCCACTCCATTTTTAGAAATCATTCTAAAGAAAACCATTCCTTATGACAGATTGCTTGGAGTTATAATCTCAGTAAGTAATGAAGTGCATATTTATACATCATTTGCGTAGGATCAAACTTTTTTTATTGTATGTATTTTTGTAAAATTATATCATTAGAAGAGAAAAATTGAAGACTTTTCTCAAGTATTCAAGATAAATAATAATATAGATATGTACGCTTGATTTTTGAAAACATAAGTGCATTTTCTTTTTTCAATAGATAACAGTTATGACAAGTCCTTCTGTTTAAAAGGAAGTTTTAAGTATAAAAAAAATAATGTTTATAACCATTGCAGTTATAAGCAAATGCAATTATTCAGTTATCTAACCTATTTAGGAAAAATCAAGTTTCTTTATTATTTATACAATGATATCAATTTATTAAAAAGAAAAAAGGGTTTGGAAAAAATGTTGCATTTTGAATAAAAAATTTTAAACAATTAATAATGTGACTTGTTTTATACAATCATAATTTCCTTTTTCATTCCATAACCAAACTTTTCTTATTTCTATTTCATATAGTCATTTCTATGTGGTATTTTACTAATAATCTCAAAGAATCTAATTCCATTTTGAATGTCTGTAGTTAAATCTGAAATGAAAAAAATAATCTTTTTTGTTAGATAAACAAAAGAATTCTTATTTGCTGTATTACTCCAATATTCATTTAGAATAAAAAAGATATTCAAACTTTTGCCCTGCTCCCTCTCCAAAGCTAAATCAGTATTGCAAAATTATTTCATTTCTAACACCTTTAAAATTCATATTAATATTGTTGAGAAAGGGAGCAATTTCAAGTGGTCTTATAATATTGTAACACTGTATTGATAACAATAAGAAGTTATTTACCATACATGTTTTTATTATTGTAATTTTATTTGCATAATCATTTGGATAAATTAGATACTTATTTAGTAAAATACATGGCCAATTATCTTTTTAATTTTTTTACCCCTAGGTCTTGCCACATCTTACTAAAGACGAGTGGCTTGAATCCACACATTTAATTGAAGAATACTTCAAATATGAAGACCCAGCAACAGGTCTATGTGATATGGAATGGTTACTACCCCAAAGTATGTGTTATTTTGTGTAAAATATGTTGATAAAATTAATTATTACAATATAATTTTTTTTTGAAGTGCCAAGTTAGAAACAATTCTGATCAGAAAGATTTAATGTGCATGTGTTCATACTAAGTTGACTAATCCAGGAAACTGATAGGCACATAGAACTAGGCTGTTTTAAATTTTAATTCGTCTAGCACAGAGGTGCCCAACCCAAATCAGTTGGTGGGCCAAGTAAAAATTTACTTAACTGAGGTGGGCCGCACATATCAAAGTAAAACAATAAACTAATCAAAATATTTTAGTATCATACAACATTTAAAATATTTTATTACCTTACAATTAATGTGATTCTTGTTTTTGTATTTTACTTGAGATTTTTTTTTATATCAACGGATAATTTAGTCGATGTGCATCATAGTTGATTGGTCATGTTTTCATCGAGCAACCTGCTGCGATACTTTGTATTTACCTGGTTTAATTTGGGAAAAAATGACTCGCAGCAATAAGTAGTTCCAAATGTTGACATAATGCACATAACCATTTTAAATTTGCCAATTTATCTTTGAGGATATATTTTTGATAATATTCAACCTTATTCCCTTCGCATAGGCTTTGTAGCTTTATTGTAATTCTATTAGCTCCATTTGTAAATTTGGAGGTGCTGATTCCACCTTAGCATTAAATGGAACTAAAAATATTGTAAACATTTCCTCAACCTTTTGTATGGAAGGAGAAGCTGGTGTTGAATTCTTCAAATAATTTTCTGATTTCCATAGAATATTTGAAGAAGTTTTTGAAGTCATTTAACAGTGGGAAATGAATCAAATTGTTTGACTGCAATTGATTTTCATAAAGCTGAAGCTTTGCTACAAAGGCTTTTATATCTTGATAACAATCGATAATCCACTTGTTTTCATCTTGTAACTCCCATTCAGTTTCATTGTTGTATCTGTTAGAAAACATAAATCTAGAAGTAATTGATCATATGAAAGTTCACTTATATTATAAACATCATAGTTCATGAAAGTTTAAATTTCTTCCATTAATTTCCAAAATTGCAATAAGCAGTTTCTGCGACTTAACCACCTAATTTTGGTGTAATAAATGAGATCGCCGTATTCAGATTCCAGTTCCCTAAGATATTCTTGAAATTGAACTAATTACCTCGACAACAACTTGCATCACATGAGACAGACATATTTAACACTTTTTACATAGATTCTCGAGTTGCAAAAAGCAATGACAAATGAACATTTCAAAATAATTTGAACTGTTTCCTGAAGCTTTTATGTGATCAAAAATTAATGTAATAGCACCAACATTTTTTACAAATATTGAAGGTGCTCCATCTTTTGAAAAGTCTACTAGATTTTTCAAATATATCTGATGACTTTGCACATAATTTATGACAGCATCTTAATATCTCTTCCAGTGGTAGTACCTTTCAAGCTCACAAATATGAGTAGTTCTTCAGTAATATTCATTTGACTATCAACACCTCTGATAAAAAATAGCAAGTTGAGTAGCATCATATATATCTGGCATTTCATCTAAAGCCAGTGAGAAATATACAAAGCTTGTTGTAGTTGTGTTTAGCGAAGCGCAAATCTCACTCAAAATGTTTTCTATTCTTCTTTCTACAGTTTGACATGACAGACTAATTTGAGTTAAGATATCCAGTTTTTCTGGACATATTTCTTCAACTGTGACAATTAGACAGTCTTTCATATAGTTACCATCTGTTAACTCTTCAAGCGTTTCACACGTAAAATCCCATCATTGTAAAGAGGCTTCGAAAATGCACAGCACATATTTTTTTGCCTTCAAGTATGGTTCTCAAAAGTGGTTGAAACGTATTTTTCTGAAATTCTTTCCCCTATTTAAAGGTTTAACATCTTGAAAGATAATTAGGGACGGTGGAAGCCACACAGCAGGACACTTATAGAAAGTTTTATGGCTCGCAGGGAACCCCGTGTTCTGACCCTGGAAGCAATCGTAAAAAATCAGGGAAGAATTTCTTTAGACCCCAGGAAGTGTTTGTTAGCTTGATTTGAGAAAAGTTTTGAAAATTCCCAACGCAGATGTAAAATATATTATAATTCCCTTTTGGTTTCATATTAATTTAAAACTGTAACAAGTTGGGGCGTGTCAGGGCAATCTGCTATTTTATATAGTTAGACAAATTACCTTTTTAAGTATATTCTTTCGCTTCATTTTTCTTATCGTAATCAATGCTTTCAGTTTTTGAAACATGATTATTTCATTATAAGATGTCATAAAAAATAAATAAATAATAAAACACCGAACACTTTAAAATTTGAAACCTTTTAAACTTTCCAACTACTAAAAATGAATATATTTAAACTTCATCAAATAATTTGAAACATTTTCTTACACTTTGATAAAAATGATAACGAGAAGAGAAAAAAAAACCCTAATTCAGATTTATTAGTTTTTTTTTTTTTAAAGATTTCAAAGCCAGGTGTTCAGGGAAGTTTACGTACAGTACCTAGTTATATATTGTTAAAATACACCGAATTATATTTGAATTTTAAGTGCTTGAACTTCAGTTTACATCAAAGAGAACATGAATTAAGGTTTTCCCATATTTTTTTCTTAAAACTTGAATGTTTGAATAAATGGTAATCAAAAATATATGGAAACATTTACAGTAAACATTTATGCATATAAATAAACATAAAGATCAATTTTAAATTCGAGCTATTCAAAAACATTCAAATATTATTCTTATATCTATTTATCCAAAATACCTCAACATTTATCTTTTAAAGGCTAACTGAATAAGTAATTAAAATCTGGATATTTTTTGAAATCTCGATAGTATAAAGCTAGGAAGTTTATATCAGAAATTTCATTTGAAATTTTGAAAAAAAATGTATCGGGCAGTTAAAAATTATTTACCATAAGTACTAACAATTCTTTGAGTATAATAAAAATTCAAATTTTAATACATAGCATCTTTAGTATTTTTTAATATATTTTGAAAATGTCATACAATTCAGTTGAAAACTGCATGTTAACAGCAAAAAATATGCTAAAAATATTGATGAACATACAATAAATTTTTGCATAGAAGCAAAGCTGAGAAGCTAAACCGTAGGAATGAAAAATTATGAGTATATATCTAAAGCAGTTTTCGAAATATTATTTTGAAGTTCAGAAAATTTGTGCGTTATGTTATACTTAATATTAATTAAATGGTCACAAAATAATATATTAATGCTAGTCATGTAATCGTTTGACGACGCATTCATATACTAATAAAAATTATAATGTTCATTGTTTCGAAAGTCAAGAATTTTATGTAATTTTAAATTCAGACATTAAGATATTGATATAGAAAACGTAAAACGACCATCTAAAATACATGAAAAATGTAGTCTGCAATAAAATGATCTTGACAAACAAAACACAGCATTTTCACTTACCAGGGCAGAGCCGACTTAGGCAGTTGCGAGCTGGGAAAACAGAGAGGGACCTGCGGTTTTGATTGATGCCACTCTAGCTTTTAAAGTTTTCAGGAAAAAAATATAAAAATTACAAATGCAAAAATAAGTCTTGTAATTTTCCACACATTTTTATAACAACGAATTGTAGAATTGGCTTCCAATACCTTTTGTTGTGTTTCAAAATATCTAAGGTAACCAACCCTACTTTAGATTTATTTGTACTACTTTTTCGTAACCATACTCCTTTAAAAATTAATACATGCAGCCAAAATACACCTTTTGTACTCTTAAAAATTTATTTAGACTATAACGGTTAATTTTAATTTATGTAACTTGTGAAATGTTCATATTTAACCAATTCCGTCCGAACAGTTTACATGAAGAAAAAAAGTTTGGACTCCCTCATTCATTAAGGAATTGTATAAGATTCCAACATTGTTTTATTTTTCATCTAATAGGGTCAAGTGGTAGTGTTTCGTGCTTCCACACCACAGGTTCGGGTTCTATTAACGGGCTGGGCAAGGTCGACTCTGCCTTTCATCCCCGCTGCAGTGTGTCAATAAATGAGTACCAAGCTTGCTTGGGGTCTTAAACACTGGAGGTCTCACTTCAGACAGACCACCTAATCGGGACATCTGGTCATGCACCTCAGCGCCCAATGGTCACGTATACTGGGATGGGCATAGTAGTTCCTGGCCTTCATGGGCTGTTGTGCCACTGAGTTTGAGGATTGCCTAACTTTGGGGATACCCATTAAATAAACATTTATTTCCAATCATTTGCAAATTAAACATTTTTCTTTCAATTACGTTTATTTCAGAAGGAACTTTTGATTTTTCAAATGTATTTGCTTAATAGCATGTATATTTGTGTATTATATTAAAATTTTGATATATCCAAAATTATATGTTTTTTGCTCCTCTAAAAGCTTTTAGGATTTTAGAACTGATCTTACAATCCATGTACGTTTTATAGTAGTACATTTAAAAATGATAAAGACATTTTTATAACTGTGTGAGTTTTTATGCCTTGTTTATAAATATAAAAAATTGTTTTCAGCTACAGTTTTTAAAATGTACTGAAATAAGTGGAGGAATAGAATTTTTACATATTATGAATATTTTTGTGACTGCAGTAAGATATATTTATATTTCAATTTCTTTACAATTTGAATAGAAGTTGTAAGCAATTTTGCGAATAGTTTGATATTGAATATAAACTCATGGGCTGTTTAACAGTGAAGTGTTTTATTTTGACACTAGCACACACTAAAATAAGGCTCATTTGCAGTTATATGATCAGCTTCAGTGATATTTAAATTTTCAAAAATGGTCTACGCATATGAAAACCATATACCACCTCTCATACTATGTCTTCCCCACAGCAGGCAATATTTGTGTACACTCAAAAAATTTGATACAGGATACATTTCCAAAATTAAAAATTGTTTTTAAAATTTGGTATGGATACATTGTGGAATTGTCGGTTAACTTCACTGAACAAAATTGTTTTAAGTGCACTGTTTTGAAAGACAAAATTAATTGGGGAGAACTTTTTCTCACAATAGAATTTGTAATGACTGAATTGTGTGAAAATGTAGTTATTGATGTGTGACAATTTTCCTTGTAATAAAAGAAACAGAAAAATAAAAAATTAAACTTGAGTAGAAAATGGTTAGAAGTACTGTCACGCACATTTGAAGAAAAAGTATATCCCCAATTAAAATTAAAAATTATTGACTTAATGTGTGTTATGTCCATCACAAATGCCGATGTAGAGAAGATATTTTTATTTAACCCTCCAAGAGGTCTTCACGTAAAATTCCGCCATTCCAGAGATGCTTTTTCTGTCTTCAAGCAAGATTCCCAAATGCGGCCGAGCCGCATTCTTAAAAATATGGCTCAACCGCTTTTGAGAATCCCATCTGAAAGCAAAAAAATATGTGCTGTGCATTTTTGAAGCATCTCCAGAATGGCAAGACTTTAAGTGCAGACCGCTTAGAGGGTTAATACAAGAGAAGTTCGAAAAGGAGAGCACTAGGAATGAAAATTTAGATTTTTTCCGAAAAATATGATTTATACGATTTAAATTTAAATAAATTAAAAGTATTGAAACTCTTTTTTTGTTATTTTAAATTAAAAATATTAATTGAATAGAGAAAGATCGGTTTTATTTCATAAATATAATCATCGTATTTATATCACCTTATGCACCATTTATTGTCTTGTTTAATAAAAGATAGGGCCCTTATATACTCTTTTTACCTCATTACTTTTTTTTAAAAACAGGAAAGTGAGCACGTTTTCTTACTCTCATATTCAAAAATGAATACAGGATACTTTTTTCTGGTTCAAATTGCAATACCAAAATAAATTTTTTCAATTTTTTTTTTAATTTTTAAAAATGACAAAAATAAATTTTGTTTGAAGAAAATATAATTATTTTTTAACTTCTAACACGCTATTTATTTCATTTATTTCTTTTTTTTTTACCCTTCATTTTGTTTTAATTTTACTGTGACTGAACATATCGGGAACTACAACTTTCATGCAAGATTGTCCAAGGCAACTTAACTGCTATCTGTAAACAAGTGATTTCCCGGTTCTCACTTGACAAAGAAGCCCAACTAAGTCATAAAATTGTCCCTGCGTTCGACCTCCCAAGTTTTAAACGGGAAAGGAATGAAGTCTGTTGCATTTTTGAAGGAGATGGCTAAATAAAAGTTAGCGCTTTCGGAATGATTTTTCACGAGGAAGCAAACCACCCCGAAGGGTTAAAGGCTTCATATTTTTAGCAATAATCTGGGATACTCGAAAGTTAGCACTGACAATACCACTTGATTGGGCAGTTTACTTATGAAATATGCATTTTCTTATTGTTTGGAAGTCAAATGAAAGGGGGGGAATATATTTTTCATTAAAAAAACTGCATAGGAAGAGGTAGGTTGGGTCAAAACACGATTTTTTTCCGATTCAACCATCTATAGTCCATATGTCTAAAATAATATCGACAGTTAGAAACTTCAATTGGGCTGCAAAAAGTCTTCAAATGGACAGCATGCGTGCCGTGGGTTGGGCAGGCCTGGTCTAGCATATTTAAATAGTTATGAAATTTAAGCACTCAATGTGCAGTAAAATTATACGTATATATCATTCAGAATAAACCAATTTATTTATTGAAAAAAAAAGCAAAAAGTTTTGCCATCTTTTATTGCAAACTAAATGAAAACCTTCGCTCTTGTGGAAATAATATTCAAGTGGTCTTGGTCACAAATTTGTGGGCTGCCATTTTTGGTATCACCCTTATCTCTTGACTGTGGTCCATCACTAATAGCTCTTGTATTGCTTCTTAGTGCAATGTTGACAAACAATCATGCTAAATTACTTGCTGTAGTAGGAAATAACTTTAATTATAGTTTAATTCTGAAGTTTAATTTTTTTTTTTCCCATATTTTCAGTTGCTGTAAGAAGTGACAGTAATTCAAAGATTTCTTCTTATAAACAGGATATTTTATTCCTCTTCTTTACAAACATAATGTATTTTTTTTATCAAGAACAAAGTTTCTACCACCTGTAAAATACCAGTAGAAAAACATGCTCTTAAAATAAATTTATTATAAATTAATGTTCCTTAGATTAACTTCAAGATTTGTTCCTTATTGAAAATTTCTTGTATGATTTATTATTACTGAATAGATCAGTGGTTCTATAATGTCCAGAATCATATACCATGGGTGTTAAGTGAATAAGATGGAATTTAAGTTGAAAATTGAGAAATATCTATAACCAATAATCTCATAACTTCTGAACAATGATTTTTTTTCATTACCAGTTATTTGACAGCCTCTCTTAAATCATTTACATGAAATAAAATTTCATTTTTTATCTGTGTGATAACTACTTGTTATAACATTCCTGATACAAGATAATAATTTATCATGATGTGTAATTTTTAAATTAACGATGAAAAGTCTTATTTTTCATAACTTTCTCCAATTTATTACAATACTACAAAATATTTATATAATTTAGATATATCAAGTTCAGTAGTATTTACAAATTAATTGAACTTTCAGCTGATCGTCGACTGTATAATGTGATTCGCTGTTTAATGGATTGCTACATATATATTCTAGAAGATGCTCAACATTATACAACTGCTTGCTTCACAAATACGGTAATGGTATGTATACTTTTCATATTATAACAATAGTGATAAAATTAAAAAATGTATAGGTATTCAGTAGTATCTGTTTTTCTTGTAGCATATCTTTAAAAAAAATTTTATGACACAAAAATCTAAAAGAGAAACTAAATCTTTTTCAGGCAAAGAAAAGTAGATGTTCCACATTATTATAAATTTGCTTAACTATAAAAAAATATCTAATTCTATTTTCAGGATCTTTTGAAACAGAAAGCTTCTCCAGATTTGTATTTGAATATCTTTCTTGATACATGTCATCTTATCTCAGTAACTGATACTTTGACCTTGCAATTATCATTTCTGATAAATATCAAAAAAGAAATTATAGAGAAACTTAAGGATAAACATTCTAAGCAATTCTACAATAAGATGATGTACTATGGTATAAAGAACCTACCTGATTATCAAGAGAGAAGTTCTATTTTACAACGATTTCAGTAAAATAAAATTCTTGCTCTGGAATTTTATATAAATATGTAAGCAGACAAAGATGTTTTTGTTAGAAATTCTTCATTCATGTCAATCATCTGTAAAGTTTCAATTAATGACATAAAATCATGTAACCATTGCATTTTATTTATAAAAAAATAATTTTACAAATGTTTTTCATGATTCTTTATTATTCTTATTGGAGTTTGGTTTTGGAGGCCATTCAAGATGAATATTCTGAAAAAGAAAAGCAAAATTTATCATTTTGAATTGCTTTATAAACTCTAAATGTGTGTTTATAACTCTCTATGTGTTTTCATAGTGTTAACAAAAGAAACTGAAATAGTTTTTGTAAAAAAAAGTATAATATTTTAAATAACTCATTGTAGTCGATATAAGATACAGGTCCTAAATCTTTAAAAAATGTTTAAGAAGCAATTGTTCCATTGATGACACTGGTGTAGATTATAAATGAAAGTCCACTCCAATTACTGATTTTGCTAAACATTATCTTGGCAGCATACAGGTTAATACGTTTTCAAATGGTTGTGCTTTTGTAACAATACTGTAAAGGATGCACGTTATATCCATATACTAATAATCAGGCGACAGCTTTTGCTATTTTGCAAAGTTTCATCTGGATCTATTCTGGAGAATATCATTCATGTACAAGTAGTAGATTGATATTTGATTGCATTCAAGGGAATTTATATGTTATAGAAAACATGTGCTTTGGAATTTATCCTATAGAAATTTTAATATATCTTGGCTAAAAGGACATCTTATAGGAAAAGATTGTGGATCCTATTTGTATTTGAAAAGGTAATTAAATAACCAAACATGTGGCAACAAACTGCTCTCTGTCTATATAATTAAATATGTATTCTATGTTTAGAATTTATCTCCTTTTAAAATCTATTGTATGAAGTAGATATAACTGATTGTCAAACTTATGAACATTTGATTTTTTGTGATTACTCTGTTTTGTAATATATTGTAGTGGCATCATGTGATTTAAATAAATAACTGTTTGAAGTGTGAAATCTTTTAGTATGACTAAATTTTCACAATGGGTGTGTCACATATGCATCAATCTCGAACCCCCCCCTTACCGGGCAGTAGGTCATTCAACGTACTTTTATGTAAGGACGGTACATTGCTACTGTATGATTATCTGAGAAGACAGGATATTTAGGACATTTTCTTGAAAAAATTAAATTTTTACACTAAATGCATCTAAATATTGATAATGTAAACATTTATAAAAAGAAGACAGTTTGTAATAATTTTTAAAACAAAAAATAAACACAATAAAAATGTTTTTCTTTTATTCACGTTTAAGTTGGGAATTCCTAAAACCAGAGTGAAATGTTTATATCGCCCGACGTCTTACATCACAAGTAGTTACAGCTGTGCATTAGCTAAGTTTTGTTTCTACTTTATATCTCCCACTCCCAAGTCAAAACCTTTAAAGGTTCGATTAAATTAAATGTGTATGTTCGAGAATGTAAATATGACACACCCGTCTAATTTGGTTCATGTAATAGCTCAACAAAACTTGTTTTTTTTTATCATCATTTAGGAGAGATTCGTGTTTAGTTTATCTTATTACATACCAGAATATTTAAGTATACACTTAAAAAAACTGCAAATTTGCAGTGAATTTTAAATTTCTCAAACATATTTTTTGTTGCTTATAAACAGTTCATTTACTCACCTCAACATCCAGTTCTAAAATATCTGCAGTGGTATTTAACAAAGTTCCAAGATTAGGAGTAGTTCGCCCAAAATCACCATGTACAAATTCTTTCACATAACTTTTTTTTGTATGAAGGTCATAAAATAAAACATTTCTTATGATGAAAAACTTTTAAAATATATATACAAAAAAAAAAAAAAATGGCTACAAGAAACTTATAATATTCATGCATTATTAAGAATTTCCTTATGGCTTTAAAATACAATCTATGTTTGAAGAAATTCAATACATTTATCTGATACTTAAAGGATACGTTCCTGCTTGAGTTTCAATTTTCAATTGTAAAAGGTGATCACTGACTATTTTTGCCTCCATACTGTGAATCAGTCTTTCTCGTGTTGCTAAAGTTCGTCTTTCAAAAAAATTAAGAGGAAAAGATCTGCATTAACATATTGATTAGATGTATTTAAATTTACTATTAAAATCTAAATATGCCTTGAAATTAAACTAACCGGTGTAATACTCTTATTGGTGTCTTTTGTTCCAGTTTCAAATCTTTTAAATTCTGCAATATTTTTAGGTCTTCTGGTGATAAAACTTTCTTGACAAGACATAGAGCAATATAATTCTTTCGTTTTTTCTCTTCACCTTCTTTTAAAAGCGAAGTATCCATCCTAATTTTGAAACAATAGCAGATGTATAGTAAACTATATAACTAGCAGATTAAGACATTTAATTTCAATAAAAGCAATTATTACGTTAAAAATCCTTCAAATACGTCTATTACTTATGAAGGCAAGAAAATATTTTGTAAAATACAGACTAATTTTATGTAATTTATCCATAACACCAATTCAAAAGTTACTGAATGACTTGAAAAGTCAAACATTAATTCACTAAAAACTATACCTAATATTTTATTTTTAACAAAGTAAAAGTCAGGTTATGTGAAGGCTTTAATAACTACACTTGCTTAAAAAGATCGCATCTCAAACCATACTTACTTAGAAATGACTTGCAAATCCCTTACAGCTATAATGTCTGAATTTTTGTTTATTTCCTTGAAACAAAACGAGAAAGTTTTTATGAATGAAATAGAAAAATGTAATATACAAAAACGCGATTAACTTAGATGTTAATATTTATTATGTTGGTAAATAATAACTGACGTATATTCCGCATTTATTCGAATCTAAGCCACTTTTTTTTCTGATGTTGGTGCAGCTTAGAATCAAAGGGACAATTAGAGCAATTACTGGTTCATGTAAGTATCTGAAAGTTTATAATACTGGTAAAATGAACTAATAAGAAGTGAATAATTAGTTATCTTTTAAATTTATTTTATGGATATCAATAAACCATTTTGCACTATTTTTCATTTTTCACAAAAATTTGTTGAGAATCTGGGGTGCGGCTTAGATTTGAATAAATTCGGTATTTTTAAAATACGCCAAGATTTGTGTTTCATTTAAACCACAATTTCATTATGTAACTCGTTGCATTTCCTTAAAAGTTTACGCATTTTTTTAAAATAAATAACATTTCAGGTTTTATTTATAACATAAGCTAATGTATTTCAAGAAGAATCATTTCTTAATTTAATAGAACATTTTCTTGAATAAGTAAAATATTATAAATATCAATGAAAACAAGCTTCCAATACGTGAATGAATTCGTCGTTACTGCATGGTTTTTCAAAATAAAAGTATCATTGTGTGTGGCAAATTTTATATTCAAATAATTGATCTAAAATCATGTTTCATTTAATTGACTTGAGAAAATATATACCATAATATTTATAATAAAATATAGTTATTACATCTTCAATAGCTTTGATTGTCTCATCTGACCATTCTAGACATCTAGGATTCAATAATTCAAGAACAAATGGACGACCTGAAAATAAGAGAATTGCAAAATATTTTTTCTCCTATAAATTAATTATGTTAAATTTGTAGCAGCTTTCTAATTTCATGATAAAAATATTCCTTTGCATGTATAACAAATTTAGACTATAAAATGCAACTGCATGTTTTAATAAAAACTCCATTTAATAAATTAATTAAAAAGTTATTGGTATTTAAAATTGCATCCAATATGAAGATTTAAAAGTAATATATAAATAAAAATTGTTAAGATTACACAGTAATTTTATCAAAAAGATTATACATTTTACAAACTTATGATATGGTTAATCACAAGAATTACTAACAGTTTGTGGGAAAGTATAATAGAAACAAATTAAATAGTAAAATTTGTGATCTTCAAGTAAAATTATGATACCAAGTTTTTGATTTACAGATAATATGAAAGACTTATTACACCTTTGATACAAATAATAATTTTTTTTTTTCTAAACTTTAAAGGTAAAATTCGTGAAAATTCTATGTGATAAACGAAATTACTACTGTGCAAAGAAAATCAATTACTGAAAAAAAATTTTGAGTTCCATTAAATATTTCTGAGTTTAAAGCATAAGAGAGAACTAGAGCATAATAAATAAAATATAGATATTGAACTCTAATATGAGTTGAGGCAGAAAAAAAAAGTCTCACCATTGCCTAACATTTTAACATCAACATCTTCTCTTCCCGATGCAGAAAATATAATTTCTAGAAAAAAATTTACTGTATCAAACAAAAATACCTAAGTATATAAAAGTAATCAAAACATATTATTCAATACTGTGCTATAAACAAAGTAGGAGTAATTCCAAAAAAATAAATACCATATTTACTCAAATCTAAGCCGCACTGTTTTTTCAGTTTTAATGTTACTGAAAGTCAGGTGTAGCTTAAAATCAAAGGCAAAACATTTTTTGGAGGTGGAAAATTAAATTTTCACCATTTCAAAACATAAAATGTAACCGTCCATTCTGGCCACTTACATTGATGACTTATCCTGTTACATAGTTCATTTCCAGTATTCAGACTATCCTAAAATCGTTGTCTGCTCTCATTTAGGAAATTTTTTTGTATACGCTTTTTTTTAATCACCTAAACGTAAAAGATATCAGTAATAGCATCAAGAAGAGTTCACTATGATGCAAGTATGAAAATAAAGAATTTTATAAGCAGGAAAGGAAAATAAAAAAAAGAAATGAGCCTTACAGTAGTCATATATGATGTGTAACATCTGACATGTTATCATGGTAAATACGCAATATTGACTTTTTTCCTGAAAAAAATTTTAATTGGGTATGATTGGAAATAATTTTCTATCGAATAATTATATCTTTAGTGAAAATTGTATTTAATTAACAAAAGGAGTAATGCAATATTTTATCAAAAATAATTATTCTTGTTCAATTTGGGGAAAAGCGGAGACAATAGACTTATGATAACTAAAATATGACACATATACTTGTGATTTCAAAGTATTTGAAAAACAGCGTCAATAACAGTACCACTGTTAGCAGTTGAAACATTCTAATTTGTGTTCATTTCGAGCTTGAATTCATCATTCATAAAAGCTATGAGTGGCTCAGCTTTTGGCAAACTGAAAAAGTTAAAATCACCACTCAAAATCAGAGGAAACAAGTAATAATTTTTTAAAAGAGCAGAACCACCTTTGTTATATGGTAAAAGTACAAAATGCAGAAAATCTTAATTTTTTTTTTAACTGTTTGATTCGGAGAAATGTATACGACCACCGAAATCACTATTTGTCCATTTTCAAATAAGCATTCTGCTGCTCTTATGTCTCCCAATATCATGACTAACGGATTTAGAGTCGAGTGCTTGATGGCTATTAGAGTTGGACCCCCATGCGAGGGTAGCGAAAAGACACAGCCACACACTCTTTGGTCAAATCAAGTAGCACGCGCTTATGTCACATCCTGTTACACACATCCATCCCTTTTCACGAAATCACTCCCAACAAATATCCAGTAACCGAGAGGAAAGATGTTACACATCAAAAAACGGAAATAGAGCAGCAGCCACAGAAAATTTGATACAGAAGAAACAAATATGTCGAAGGCATAAACAAAATCATATAATATTTGCTTGTAAATATTCAACCATCTTTAATAATTCTTGTACATTTTTCTTTTACACATTCTTTTCAAGAAATGTCGCATAACAAGTGCATTGGATGGCAAGGAAGACGACATCGCGTGGGAAAATGGTGACCCGGCACCACTTCTGAAGTCTGCTGTGACAATGAGAGTGACAAATCATTTTCAAAACATATGATACTCACATTTACAGTAATTATAGATTCATGTATGTATTTGAAAGTTTTTAATACTGGTAAAATAAAATAATTATTAATTTTTAAATATTTCTCTTTAATTTTTGAAATATCGGATATTGATGAACTTTTTACTCAATTTTTTTTTTTTTTTTAACCTATAGAGAATGGTGGACGTGCCTTAGATTCGAGTAAATAAGGAATATAGAAAAACTAACTTTGCTTGCCTTCATGTATTTTCTCAACATAGAAATAGTTACTTACTAGACACACTTTTATAAGCAAAGAAAAAAAGACCATTATGAGACAGTTTCCTGATAAGTATTAACACTAATTGTTTTCCACCCCTTTAATTCATGGGTAGACAATTGTTTTGGTCTGAGGGCCAAATAGTAGATCTCAATGGATGCACCTTTTTAAAATGATTGTATTCAGTAGTTTGCATTCCAGAAAAGTTATAAATTGTACCATAAGTATCAATAAATAGTGGCTGTTTAATTCAACTTATTGATTGTGCTAATTTAACATTTGTGCTGCAAGCACAGTTAATTTTAGAATCAATTTAATGAGACAAATGTACCCTATCACAAATTTTTACAATTTTTTTGAAAGGAGTGAAATTGCTTGTTGAAATTCTCATCACAGGCTGCAAGTTAATGTCAGCCAACTTGGATCAATATTTACTCTTGTTGATCTTTATGCTACGAAAACTTTGCACACAAACATATATTGACCCAAATTATAGAAAACATTTTCTATCTTATTTGGTAGTCTTACTGTCTTGGCAGGCCTGCTCTATTTGCCCACCTATGATCTAATTATAATTAGATTTTGATAAAATGCATAACAACTGTAAAAATGTACTACATTTTTATAGAAATTGTTAAAAAAATGTCAGAAATGAAGATTTTGTGTTTGACTGACTGACTGAATATTAATGTCGCACTGTTCAGTTGATTGAGGGATTTTGGTGACAGACCCCATCATTTTAAACCATGGTCATGTGACGAGGGCAACACCTGAGCTGGCACCCTCCTCTCCTAACTACCACACTAACGGAAGGACGTTTGAGCTCTCAACTAATTTAACGTGCATTGCTCCCCAACACGGCGAGTTGATTTTGTGTTTGAACGAAATTAAGCTTATTAGCTTTTATAAAAATAAATAAATAGAAGAAAAAATTAATATAAATAAAATACTACTTAAAATATCAGATGAAAAGTCCATACTATCCCTCTTATTCTTGAATAAATAAGTAACCAAGAATGTCATTCCCAAATAGCAACTTTGTTCCAAAATGTATATTTAATGTGTGTTTTTCCTCCTTAGTTTACTTAATTTAAATAAAATTTTCTCTTTGAAAACATCCTTAACACAATGTTTTATGTTTAATTAACATACAAATAAATTTTATAATTAACAGAGCAGAAAGTGTTCTTCAATAATATTGTATGGATGCTACATAGTATAACTAAAGTTTTTAATGTTTTAGAAATGCATTTCCAAACATTTATTGCATATGCATGTAATTAACATTTCAAATTGAGCAAAATATCTCACTGAAAATTAATTGTATGAGTTATAACATGTTTGAGTTTGAATATTTTTAAAGGATAAGAATGATATAATTGGAGGAATTTTGACTCTCCATGTTATTCTTAATATAAAACAACAATTATACAAAATAAAATTGAATACATAATTTATATTTAAAAAAAACTTTATAGTAAAAAAAAAGAAATTAGACAAAATAAGTAAATTTATAATCTTACTATCAGCTAGGATTCGTTTTTGAACAATATCAGTGATAAGCTCATTAACAGAGGAATCCATTATGCGTTTTCCATCCAAAATCCAAGGAGTTTGGCTTAGTTCTCGAGAGTATTTATTATAACGGCCACCAAGATAAAGTGGAGAATGATTACATTTTATTGTATCGAATGTACAACACTTATCTGGAGGCAAAGGTGGTAAACTATACATCCTATAAAATTTTAACAAACATGAATTAGCCAATTTTTATTTTTGTAACAATATAAATATGCATTTAAAATTTTTAAAAAATAATAATTATTACTTGAAGCTCTATGAAAATATAAAAATAATATATATCAAAAGAGATATTTTATTAAACATGTGACTTTACTAACATATAGAACTTTTATTAATACAAAAAGTAGATAGTTATGCATTAGTCTATCAATGGTTTTCACCATGTCAAAAAGTGTTCCAAAATACCATAATATTCACATTAGCAAATAATGAGAAAACATTTCCATACATGCTTAAATGCAATAACCTATTTATAAATTGGGCAAAATCTTTGCTAGTTTATTGGATAAGCTAATACATAGGTACCAAAAAGCACAAGGAAATTTTAGTCACTAAGCATTGAAAATAAATAAGATATATAAATTAATTCTTCATTGCCCTACATACAAAACTACATATTTAAAATAATACATCCCCAATTTAGATTTTTTTAAAATTATTAAGCTATATATGGGATTGACAGTTCCATCCATGCTTGAAATTGGCTTTTTCTAATTAAGCAACTAAAATAGATTATACTCTCCTGTGTTATTAGTTAAGATTAAAATCAACATTCCTCATTTTTAGAGGGAAAATGAAAGAGACAGATCTTTATTGAAATGAATATTGATAAAAATGGCACTGTTATATGCTAAAATAAATATGGAAATCTTAAACAAGGATGCCAAGCACTGACATTCAAAATTTGGTGCATTCTGTAACTTTGGCAACTTCCATCAATGCAAACATACACACACAAGTACCATTTCAACTTATCAATAACCAAATTTCCAAGAGTATTATCATTAACATATATTTTTGTTAGATAATTTATAAAAACTAGTTAATGTTTTTCCAATTTCTGTGCTGTGATCTCGGATTTGAGTTTCGAATCTGGTTTGGACTCGATCTGTGGACATTTAGTCATCTTCAGTTGGCAACACCTTAAATGCAAATGACTACATCGTACAAATATACAACTGCAGATGACGGAGGAAGGTATAGATGAGTTAGTGTTTAAGTGACATGCATATCCACGAGATCAGGTCCAAATGATTTTTTTTCTTCAAATGCTTTTAAATTGAAGTATATTTTTAAGTTTACTGAAACAAATAGTAAATGTTTTTGATCCTGAATGAGCTACTTTTGAAAACCTGATCTCCTAATTAGACCTGCCACGTCTGTGAATACTCTCGAAGAGAAGAATTTTGATTTATTTCTCCAAGTTCTCCATTTAAGTAAGATTGAAATCTCTAAATGCATTATGCATTTGTATCATTAATATTTTAAAAAGTTTCAATTATTTAAATTACATGTATGAATGATGTTTTGCAAATAATATATAGGTGCAACTTATAAAAATTAAAGGAACAGTATGATACAAAAGGTCTTATGCAAGGATGCTAAAAGAATTAGAAAAAGAAGCAAATCAAAATACAATTTACTTTTTCATATCTGTAGACAGAGCTTCCATTGCATGGAGTACTGCTGTCTTAGTATAAATTTCTTCTTCTTTAACCTGTAACAATTGTTTCAAGTAGATATTTCTTTTATAAGATTATAGAAACAAAAAAATTATCACAACTAAATAAAATACATACCTTTCTTCTTCGTGCCTTTGGAAATGCTCCAGGACAGTTTTTAAATCTGTAAATAATAATTTAAAATACTTCACTAAAATAATTAATTATACAATTTAGAAAAAGTGGTTAAAAAGATTTACATCACTAAATTGATGGATTGATCTTTAGAACTTTTATGTATTGATAACACAACAAATTGTACCAAAACTTAAAATGATTCTCAAGTATACTGAGTCAAAAAGTTATGTGAAAATTCAGTAGAGATAGTAGCAATATTTAATTCTAAAAATAAATACAAAGCATATTGACATTTTCATTGGTAATATAATGAGCTGTGAAAGAAATTATATTGTAATAAATAATGAAGCCCAGTGGCTGAGTGGTTAGTGCATTGCGCTTCCACATCACAGATCCGAGGTTCAAACCCTAGGCTGGGCAAGGTTGACTCAGCCTTTCATCCCTTCATTGGGCAGATAAATGAATATCAAGCTTGCTTGGGAACTTAACACAGGTTGTTTTACATCAGGCTAACCACCTGACCAGAACATCTGCTCATGCACCTCAGGATCCAAGGTCGCATTTTCAGAGTTGGACACAGTAGGCCTTGGCCCTTATGGGTTATCGCACCACTGAGTTAAGTTAATAAATAATAACATCTATACAAAGTTAAAAGAACCTATGAAAATTAATAACATTGTAATAAACATGCTGAAATATAAATTTTTAATGAAATGTCTACATCCCGTGCAAATTTAGAAATGAATAATAAACAATACTAACAACAAAAAGATTTAGATATGGCTCTTCAAATTTACAACTCATCCTGCAAAGTTATAACTTAAAACTAATCAAAACACTATTATTTGTACTTATTTATTTAAAAAAATGAATGAACGAAATGAAATATTTCAAACAAAATTCTTATGTTTCATCAGAAATAATTCTAATAATTTAGCTTAAGTATGGAAAAAGTTAAAATCATTTCCTACTCAAAGGGGAAACCGAGATTTTTTCATATAGTTTTGTTATAAGTTACCTACACAAAGGAATGTTATTTATTAAAAGAAGAATGGAACACGAAATAATATCTTTCCTTTAGAGTTTTTAATACAAAAATAAATATTATATTTTAAATACTTTTTCTAACTCTTATTTTATTTCATTTAAAAACAACTCTAGGAACCATACCATATTTATTTTATTTTTCAAAAAAATACAAGATAAAATCTATTTCATAAAAATAAAACACATCACACAAGTTAAATAAAATCATAAATATAAAAAAATAAGTTCCTTACAAAACAGCACACTCTTTTATAGTTTCTGGATAGACAGATGAAATAAGAATTTGGAAATCACTATCAGGAGTAAAGTCACTTTTGGTAAGTCTACCATACTGAGAACCAATTACCCATTTGCATATCTCTTTCACAGATGGAATTTCTTCTTCATCAAATGAATAAGAGTCCCTGTGAACAAATAAAGAGATAAAAAAAATAACTTCAGAAATATTAATATAAATTTCAACTGTGTAACTGAATAAATGTATGTGAGAAAAGAAATTAAAAGGGAACATATTCATTAGATACTTCCTACAATTACTATTTTGATTTTGTTACATATTTAACAAAGAATATATTATTTTAATGTAAGATATTTTTGAAGAAAATGTATTAACAGATATTTGATTATAATATGTAATAAAATATTATAAAACAAGATTTTTACATATTAACAATAACTTTTTGAAGCATTACCGTTCATATAAGAACTAGATGAAGATATTTTTGTTTTTATCTAATTTCACTATTATTTTCTACTCTTACTCTACATAAAACAGATTCTAAATTAAATTAATTTCAGTATTAATATTATTGAGTCAGATCTCCCTAACAAAAAAATATACATCATATCACATGGAGAAAAAAAATTCAAGCATAAAAAACTAATTTTGAGTTATATCAAAAATTAAATTTTATAACAAATATTGCATATGTAAGATCTATTAATTGATTTCATTAAAGTTAATTAGATAATAATTTCAATTACAAAGTTACCCAAGTTAAATAAGAAATATTGAAAAAAACAAAACTGATTTATAAACAGAAAGGGCTAATATAAAAATTAATATCTTGTTACTCACCCTAACTTTTCTTCCAAGTATAGCAGAAAGAGTCGCTATTCAAATAAATACTGTATTAGTAATATTATACAAATCAAACAAAAGTAATAACTTCTTTAAAAATGGATCCATAACTTTTTTAAAAAAAAGATTGTATGGATTATTTAATTTTTTTACAATAGTATTTTCCTATGCAAATACATATATCATATTTCCTCAAATCTAAGCTGCATCTTTTTCCATTATTAATGCTACTGAAAATTGTGTGCGGCTTAGAATTGAAGGGAAAAAACATCGTTAGGTGGGCAATTATAGTTCCATGTATGTATTTAAAAGTTTATAATTGTGGTAAAATAACTTAATCACTTCTTATTAGTTCTCATTTTAAATTTATTTCAATTTCGTAAAATTGGATATTGATAAACAGTTTTGCACCCTTTTTCATTTTTCACAAAACTTGTTGAGAATTTCGGGTGCAGCTCAGATTCAAATAAATATGGTATATACAAATATTTTGTAATTAATTGGTTGACTCTAAATCATTAAATATTAATAATTATCACTACTTATTCATATGTCTTAAAAATACTTTTAAAGAAAAAAAACCCTTTTTATACCTAAATTTTTAAAAAATTTAAGAAGTTAAAACAAAGTTATACATAATGCTGTAGAATTCAATGTTCAAGGTTTAAAATTAATAAAAAAAATAAACAAACATTTTTTGTACAAGATATATAGGTGCAAGCGTAGAGACAAAAAGATATATGGGAAGGAAACTTGAAATGTTTATTAGCAGTGCAGCTGATAAGAGCTTTTTTCAATGATGTTTATACTATAATTGCTAAAAACGGTGTGTCAATCTATGTCTTCAGATTCTTCATTATAATGATACAATTCACTTGATTGAAAACCTCATAGCTCAAATATTCGTTGCAGTATCCAAAAATGAGAAATACTTAATATCATTACAAATTAGTTCCATGCAAGTATTACTGTTACTGGAT
>BMAV01025971.1:92796-104786 GCA_019973955.1 Trichonephila inaurata madagascariensis
ACATTTCATGGTGAATTTATATGAGTAATTTACGTTCTCAGCAAAAGTTTTACACCTATATAATGTGATTTCATTGTGCTAAAGTGTTCTTACGTTTTCAGTACATGTGGAAGTCCCCCTTAAGGCCAATGTCCATATTTTCAAAAACTACCTTTATCCAACAGATGGCGTTGTTTGCAACTCGAATGACGCCAAAGCGATAATGTTTGTAAAAAGTGGAAAGTGAGAAGCGATGGAGAGCGGAAAAAAAAAAAAAAAAACTGATCGAATTTTTTGGTGGACTGATTAGGCTAGAATGGCCTACCCAACGTCGATACATCGTAGCTGAGCGTGAAACTGCGAATACGCTTTGTGTTAATTTCAGATTCTAAATCTTAAATTAAGTTTCAAATTTAAATGTGTTAGAAAAAAAAATTTCTTTTCGTGTATTTTGATATTTTTTTTCTACCCTCTTAATATAATTCTAACTCTTGATAATTCGAAGTTTTTCATTGGTCCCTCTAACTTCAAATTATCGAGTGGACTGTATTTTATAACTAAAAAAAGATATTTAAATTCAATATTAATGCATTAGTATTTTGCATAAAAACAAATACTCCAGCTATGTAATTTTAAAAAAGTATATAAACTACACACACAAAACATACATCCTTTCTTTTCCTTTATTATTTGCATATTTTACATCAATCATTTAGATGATTAATACACAAAATACTTTTCTATATAAGAATATATAACTTTTTAAATAGGTATTCATCAAAAACATTTTAGAGCACAAAAATTATTGTACAATACAAATTTTTTATAAAAATATTACATTTGAAATAACTATGTATCTATAAATATAAGCATCTTCACTGTATATCAGAAAGTATCTTAGTATTGATAACATTTAAAATGTATTTTATAGAAAGACACACACATTTGATTAGCAACTAAAAAAACAACATCTCGCAGATATAAAATAATTGTTAATACAAATGATGCATAAATCACACAAATGAAAAAGAATAATATCTATTGCAAGATAAAAAAGGCAAGAAACAGCAGAACAAAATTACCTTTTTATTTTACATGACTAAAGTTAACTGAATATTTTAGAATGGATTACATTTGTAAACAAAACAATGTTCTAGCCTGACTTATTGTACAATCATGAGTAATCCATAATATAAAGAGAAACAAGATTTAAATTATAATAAAATTGATATGCAAAATTATAATAAAAAACTATAGAATGAAATTCTTTAAATTGTTACATTGGCATTTAATTTAAAAAACAAACTATAATTTCTAATAAATCAAGACTTTTAATATTACTTTTACGTAAATTAATTTAACTTTTTTAATAACTTTTAATTTACCTTTAAACAAATCAGTAGAGATCATCTTTTTGTAATAAAATGCATGTACCATTTTCGATATATTATTTTATTCCATATGTATTTATAGATCCCTTTATACAATCAAGGCTTTAAAGTTTTATCTGTTTGAAATATTATTCAACAAAGGCAAAGACGTAATACTCAGTAGCTTTTTTATTGTTCAATTTAGCGTTTAAATAATTAGCTAATAAGAATCAAGTGTGGAGAATTTTCTTTTATTATCCTGCTTTATTCAATATTGATAAAATTGATTTTAATGCTATCTTACAATTTTTAAATATAGCTATTCTTTACCCTACAACCACTTTTAACTTCATGTTTCATTTAAAAATAACCAAGGAAAGCATTCAACAATTATTATATCAAATAATCATGTAGCTATGCTTAAATATGATTCTAGCACCAAAAAGTTGGTTTCTACAAAACTGAGTATAAACAAAATTTTTTAGTAACATTTTGTGAATTCCAAGCTTAAGTTGCAATATAGATAACAGATTTTAAATTATTTAACTATAAATACATCACAGAATTTTATCAAATCAAATGAATAATTACACTTTTATTATTTTCAAAATCTAAGGACAATAAACTGTCTTATAGATATTGACAAAATATATTCACATGTTTTCTTGCCTTAAATTTCTTCAATTATTATCATTTTTCAATTACAATTGAGAAAAATGAGAATATCAATTATTTAAGAAAGATAATAAACAAAAAAATTTTCTGAAGCACTTATAATTTTTTAAAACTCATTTACGGACATTTTTAATAAACAAAATCTCACTATACATTACAAAATAAGAAAAATCAGACCATTTTGATTAAATTGTATATAAGGATAAGTGTCTTCACACATATTAATTTTTAAAGCTATCCTTTGAATAGCAAATTTTACATTAAGTCCTCACATATGCAACATTCTAACAATAATTTCAGCAATATTTCTAATAATTATTTTACAAAAATAAATGTACAATTCATCAAAAATTGTATAAGAATAAAATAGCTAATTTTAACATGATGTAGAAATAAAGCACAGTAGAAAATGAAAATTTAGAAGTAAAAATTGAGGATATGTGACTAATTTTTTTCAAATAATTTATGTATATATAATTAAGAATAAATTTGACAGAAAAATCTATTTACATAAAACTGTATATATGAAATTAGCTAATTCTCTTGTTCAAGAAATAAGCTTGGATTTAAAATACATATATTTCCCTACTTTTTAATCAAAATAAAATTCAAGAAATTTTTTTAACTAGTATATAACTTTTTTGAAGCATTTAAAAGTTCTTTTTCTTACAGAAACTTATATAAAGTGCTCAATTAATCAAAATATATTCTTTAAGTTAAATTAAATTTTTTTTATAATGGATCACATTTTATTTAAGTATATCACATAATAATAAAAAATAACATTGTATCATATTTAAAAAATGGGTTACCAGAAAAGATGGACTCGATTTAAAAAAATCATATTGATGTGTGTGAAACTATTGTACATATTACAATAAGAGATACATGAATGTAAAGATAAATATACCATGTTTTTTCCTACCAATGATCAACAGGTTGCAGAACATTCAAGGTCACTATGATTAAAAATTCAAACATGGCAACAATAACAAAGACTTTTTGTCTACAAGAGTTGCCCCTGTGAACTTGGAATACCCCAGAAAAAGGTATGGAAAATTTTACACAAATAATTAAATTTCAAGCCGTATCATTGTCAATTGATACAAATAGCAAAGGACAATAAGTAAGCATTTGTGCAGCATTACATACCATTTTGATAAAAGTGATGCTACAAAATGTATGGAACGAACTAGATTACAGATTGGACATATGCCTTGTAACAAAAGGGGTCACACATCCAACATTTGTAACTGAAAACAAACATGGTATATTTCTCTTTACATTTATGTATCACTTATTGTAATATGTGCAGTAGTTCCCATAATATGATTTTTTTAAATCAGATCCATCTTTTCTGATAACCCTGTATATGTAGATTTTAATTAGGTTTAGAATTTGTTTTAATTGCAGTGACAATTTGTGTTAAAATATCCCCATTGATATTTTGCAATGGTATAACAATATTTGGCCCTGCTAAATTACTGAAATTATTTCCGCACGGTATACTTTGTGTTGCCTTATGGCAACACCTAAGGACAAGAGGTTCATGGCAATGTGATTTTCCACAGCAATGAATCATTTGATACTTATTTGCACAGCAACAACAGGAACAACGAGAAAAATTACAATTATTAAATGTGCTTTTTCTTTCAAACTGATAGCCACTACAGCATTCAGGCTTAGAATCTGCAGAAGAATTATTACCACTATAAAAATCATGACCAGAACAAGATGTATTAAAAGAACTTTTGTTACAGGTATGATGTGTACTATGATACGTTTGATGGTTGTAATTCTTATGTAGCTCTAATTCTCTTTCATAAGAAGCAACAAGTCCTCTAACTTTATCAGTTAGACCTTTAATAGCATTTGAATAAGAACTGGGTTCTATATCTGTCAATGGATCAGTTTGAATTGCTTTAGATTGCAATTCAGGTTTTAAAGATTTAATATCAAGAACACTTTTATCCTTCTTGTTCAATTTTTTTTCAGTTTTAAATAGAGCAGAAGTTTTTTTTGTTTCCACATTATTGTTACAAAGGGGTGAAGAATTCCCTAATTTGCAATCTTTCCCAAACAATGAAGGACTAGGAAGAGAAACTTTAAGATCAGAACATGTAGGAATTTTTTTTTGCAAATTACTAGAATCATTTTGAGAAGTAGAAGAGTTGTTTGTTAAGATGGAATCGGATAAGTTTTCGCGTTTTTCAACTGGAGACTCAATGCTCAATGATTTAGTGGTAATATACTCACTGTTTTGTATACAACTAGATGTTTTAGTATCTTTTTGAGTATCTGATTCTTCTCCTTTATCATTTTGTAACAAATTGGTAGCAGTAGTCATTGGATGACTTTCTAGATTATTAGAATTTGAAAATATTAAACCTTTTAGAGTTTCTGTGATGTCTGAAATTTCTCTGCTCATATTTAAAGCATTTGGAGAGAAGACAGATATACTGCCAGGATCATTGTTGCCCAAATTAACATCATTTTTCTCTTTTTTGTTGTTAGTCTGTAAAATTTTTGGAGAAGAAATATTTGAAATTGGACTACATTCATTCCCTAATTTCTGCCAGACAAAAAATGAACCCCTTGCTGTTATAACAGGAGCAGAACCATATGTATTTATATAAGCTTCAGAAACTGGAGGAATTCTATAACATGAATGATCTGGGTTGTACAAAAACTTTCCTAGAAAATTTGCCAAAATTTCAGTGAATATAGCTAAACTAGGCTTGGTATCAACGAAGAAAACTATAGCTTCAGATCTCATAATAGTGATCATATCCTAAAAAAAAAAAAAATACTGATAGATTTTTTGATATTTAAATTAAAATATTATATTTATAATAGCTACTTATACAAAATAAGAACAGAAATAATAATTTAAGACTTAAGTAAAATCATACATTTTTCAACAATGCCAGTAAATACAGACAAAGTACAATAATTATGATCACATTATTGATACAAGATCATAATTACTCATACAGTACCTCTCGCACCTGAATGGTATCCAAATCAACACAAAACAAGTACAAATAAAATATTTTGCGTGAATAAAGTTTTATAAATAAATTTAACTTCAGCTATTATTTTATTCAAAATATTAATCAAATTTCTTAGTAATCTTTAAAGCAATCTTTTTTTTATGCATCTAAATTGCCTCTTACATTTAAATAGTACAAAATAGAATGTTTTTGACAGCTAAGGGAAAAAAAACTGTATTAAATAAAATATATATATTTAAAAATCTGGCTTTTGATAACACAAAAATGAAAAGGAATGGAATTTAAAAACATCCAATATCAGAAATTTTAAAGAAAACACTTAATTTTAGATCCTTTTATGATTGCAAAGCATATACTTTTAATATATATAATGTTCTCTTTCAAATTCTTTTTTTATATTTTTGACATAAAACATCCTTAGTTGCTTTTCTAATTCACTAGTGCAGACAATAAAGCTGCAAAAAATGATACAACTGACATAAAACAAAATATTTTTCAATTGGAAAACTTTCACTGCTACATTTAAGTCAGACTTTTCTTATCATTAACGGTTTTTTCTCTAATACATCAAAAATGGATTAAAAACCAATGAAAATTTGGAATTTGTACAGAAAAGAGGAAGAATCTGTCAGATTCTTTCAAGCGAAAGGGTTTTTACCTAAAATTGCTATTTGTGATAATAACTATGATATAACTGTATTTTGGAAATGAAGTTCAATGGTGCTTCAACCTTTCAACTTGTTGCAGTAAACAGTGTTGCTAACAAAGTCTGCTTGGTGAGATTTGTTTTAGGAGAAATTGGAAAATTACCCATTTTTATTTAATAATTAGATTTAATTTTTAATGTGTTCACATAAGCTCTTTGTCAGATACGAACAAATACAACTCTATTAAGGTTTTATATAGAATTAAGGTAAGATTATTGCTTAATGCCAGTGCCATCTTTCTGTACCTTGGTCAAAGGAATAATTTAGCACTTCCTCATTATAATATTCCATTAAATATTAACCATTTAATTAATTTTCTTCAAAATACAATAAAAAAACATAATATGGAAAAATATTATAACTGTAAAATTTGGTAGGTTATTTCAACCAAAAGGGTCATATAATCTTGTTTGATCTTATAAGAAATCAAACTCTATTTAATTTTTAAACCATTTAAGAAAAGATATTAAAAAAAACTTTAAAAATTTTATTGCTGAAGAATTAAATAAAACACATGATTAAATTATTCTAGGACTGCTTTCAAATGCTGAAATAAGTTTTAGTGATTATTGTTTTACTAACATATGATTTAATAAAATTTTTAAGACCTGATAACTTTCAAATTCAATTAAATAAGAAATTGATTTACGTTATCCTAAAAATGCTTTTGGTTAAAGTCTAGAATAAGGAGTCTCTAGGATTTGGCGATGTTCATCTCAATGCCAGATGAAATTTGGCTTTGCTTCATTATTTTTGGAATACCTATCTCTACATATGGGTAGTTTGGTGACTGATTCCAGTCGCCAAAAAACCAATTCCAGGTCAAGGTGCTCCTATTCTACAATTTAACTATACTTTTTAAAATCTATATTTAAAAGTTTAACACAGGATTCCCAAAGTGGTCTATATCAACCTCCAGGGGTATATGATGGCCTGCAAGAGGTCCACATCAGCAAAAAAATAATTTGAGGGTCTATGAGGTGTAAATGGGGGTCTAAGGTAAAGACTCTCATTAAACCAGAGATCATGATTTTAATTTAAAAAGAAAATTTAATTAACCTTTTATTGACCGATGGTACTTATAAGTACCGCTCACTTTAAAATAACATAGAATAACCGTTTTTACAAATACTTTGACGATACTTGGCAGGAATAGTCTTTGAAATCCACTCTTCCAAGATATATGGCAGCACAGGTTCTATGATGAGTATTTTAGCGGTGAAGGCGAATAGTTTTAAGCAGAAATTGCGTTTTCAGCGGATAGCAAAGATTGTCATTTTTGTTCAAAAAAAATAGTTAATCTCAAAAGGTAAGACTCTTATTTTTTTGGTATGTTAATGAAGACCTTAGAAAAAAATTTGACTATTTATTTTAAGTGGACAGTGTGTGTAATTAATTTTACAGTTGAATATCTTTAATTAATTAATTAGCTCTAACTAATTAAATTTCCCAAAGTGGAGTATTTTGTTTATGTATATCCCTAGTTTGTTTATGTATATCCTAGTTTTCAATGTAGTGATTAAAAAAAATATTGCATTAAAATAACTGCAGTAAATCTAATGCGGTCAATAAAGGGCTAGAGAAACCAGAATTTACCTATGCAACAGATTTATTTACTAAATTTAATGTGGTTTGTTTGTAGTTACAAGGTAACTACAAAGGTGATTAAACCAAGTTTCATTTCATTGTTTCTTTCAAGAATTAAGCTAAAGAAGTAAAATATTGGACACCCCGAATTTTCTCAATTTGTCAGGATGCTCTAATCTACATTCAACAACTAAATGGCTTTTATTCAGATTTTGAAACTAGGTTTGAGAATGCTTTGACTATGATAATTACCCCAGTAGGCAATTAATTCATATGGTTACATCGAAAAAAGATGTCATATTACAACAGGAACTAATCGGAATTGGCATTAACATATGTCTTAAAGTAAAGCTTAGAAACAGATGTCAGAGATTTTGACTTAAAAGAGAAATACCTGTTATTTGTGCCAAATTATAGAATATCCCAAGAAAATTTTGGTTGATTTGTCGAATCGGCCGCTTTTCGCGCCAAGTGTTTTCTCGCCAAATCGATAATTGTGCTAAATCTGGTAACCCTTCTGAATTTTTTCTTCTGTGAAGGAGAAGTCGTTTTTGACAAAAACGCGCCAAATAAGCGATTTTTCTAAATTTGGCGGAGAAGCGGCCGATTCGACAATTTCACCAAAATTTTTAATTGCTTTTTCAAGTGAGAAGGAGTTTCAGTGCGGTTACCTATCTCCAAAACAAAAAGAAAAAAAAAATATTGGGACACTATTAACAGAGGAAATTCAAGATTAAGCCTGAGAAATTGAAACCAAATGTTGAAAATTTGTTACTGAAGCACCAGATTCATCCCTCCCATTAAAAGCTTTGATTTGTTTTTCGGTTATTTTACGTAAGAGAGTTATTTTATATATTAATTAAATTTTAATAAGAACATGTTAGTTAATTAAATTAAGTTTTAAGTACTACACTTCACTACAGTTAGAAATTTAATTCTTTTGAAGTAAGTAGTAGTACCAACTGTCAAAAAAAGATTAAAATCAATAAATTTGAAAAAATTCATTAGGTAAGCTGGGGGGTCTACCCAAAACCAAAAAACATGACAAGGGGTCTATGAAACAAAAAAGTTTGGGAACCTCTGGTTTAACACATTAGGTAATTTCATTTACAAATTACATTATGATTGACAGCGAAGTTCTATATTGAATAACTACATACACATATTTCTGTATATATGGGTCAATATTTAAAAATATAAATACTTCATTTCAGAAGTTATACAAAAAAATTAATAACAATTTATAGGCAATTATAATATAATACTGCTACATAAAAGTCATATGGTTATCACAAATTACTTCATAAATTATGTATTTCAATTAGATATCAAATAGCATAAAATGTGAGAAAAAAATGTTAATTTTTTAACAATTTAAAATAAAATTTATTCAATATAATAAAACATTTTCAACTATCTATCAAAACATTCTTTGGCACTTGTATATCAGTATCCCTGCAGTAAATTTGTGCCACATGCGCGAATCATGCAATGATACCAAAACAACAAATGATTCTGATACATTTAATTTGGAAAAAAAAAATCTGTCGGATTTTAATGGAAAATGGATCAATTCACAAGGTGCAAATTTGGCTGCTGTGATATTAATACATAAGCACCTATTTTTTTTTTACAAAAAAGATAGAATTCACCTAATGCAAAACATAAATTATCCATACAGCCAACAAAAACAGAAGAATCAAAGTAGATGGTGGACCATTAATTTTTTGATGCAAAATTAAATTAAAAAATTAATACAAGAAAAAATTCTTATAATTTATTCAAGAGGGCATTTTTTAATAAAATACATCACATGCATACATACATTACAGGGCTTTCATCTTGTTCTCTGATTGGCCTCAGTAAGATCATGATCTGAATAATTTTAATCATCAAATGTTATTCCAGGTCATATTCTTAGAAAAACTGGGTATTTCAAACTTTATGTCAACTGTCTGTTTAGGCCTACCAACATAAACTCCTCAATACTCATTTAGTAAAAAAGCAAGTCTGTTGTCAGTTTGGGCTTAGGTTTGCGATTCAAATGTGTTAATTTATAAAGGATTACTGTCTGTATGGGCGTTTAACAATTTGTGCTAAATACTGTCTACTTAAGAGAGACGCAGGTGGAGGCTATTTTTACATAATGATTTAGGGCCTCAGGAAGTTTTAAGACATAACATTAATAAGAAAATTTGTGATTTTAGGGAACCCTTTTGCAATGATTTAAAGTTAAAAAAGAGCTTCCTACTTAATACCAATACAGACCTCTCCTTTAATATAAAACCAGGCATATAACAAATAATTCTTTTCTTATGAAGGAACTTGAAATGTACGAGTGTAATGCTCTTATGTTTTGAAGTCCTTTATTCACGGTATTATTAAAAGCTATAGAAAAAAATAGCCAATTCTAGAACTACAGTCCCTTTAAGTTCGTAAGGAGTGTCTCTCTCATTTCTTTTAAATAAACAGCATTTCAATACATATAAATACTAGTTTTTTTTATCATCTCTTTTATTTTAAAGCTTTTACCCACTTTTTTTTTATGTCCATTAAATGCCGGATTTTATGGTAGATTATTCTGACAATATACATTCACACTAAAAAAAAATGTGTAGTTAAAAATGTTAAAGTGTTGTAATTTCCCATGCTTACCTTAAGCCTAATTTTAATGTTTCCTTCTTCTTTTGATCCAGGAGCAGCCAAGTTTAAACATTTTACCATAAGAACAACATGGGCACTTTGAAGAGCTGTACTGCTTTTACCAGAGAATGCACTTTCAAGAAAATCATGCTGAACAACTTTTACATCCTTATAATAGGAACTACCTAGCTTAGCATAAGAACATAGAGCGTCTTTTTGAATCATAGCAGTAACGATATCAACAGTATTTCGCCAAGCACCATATTTGGATAACAATGTTGTCTTAAATGGTGGTAAAGCCATATGTTCACACAAAGCAGATATAAATGATAAATAATCTAAAGCAGGACCACAACTAAATGAACATACTCCAATGCCAGTAACAGAGTTCCATGACGAAATTACACATTTAAAATCTGGACAAGCAGATAAAAATTTCATTATACAATCTTTGAAAAAGAGCATATTGCAGGTAGCATATTTATACATAAACGCACATCTGTTGTAAGGATGGTCAAAACTCATATTCCAATCATAAGTTAGTTCATTTACATATGAACGAATTGCTGAACTGTCTAGATTAAATTTCTGCATCTCATTTTCAATTACGCAGCAAAAAAAATTTAAACACTCCAAGCTGATATGATCCTCCATGCTTATACTTTCCTTAAAATTAAATAATGTAATTATCAGTCCAAAGGCAAAAAAAAAAAATCAATTCCACATCCTTTAAAAAAATAATTGCCAAAATAATAAATTATTCAAATGAAACAAAGTTTCAGTACAATTTTACAACTTTATATATTTATAAAAATTATTACAATGAAAATCAAACTTTAAAATGAATAGCTGGACGAATTAAAATAAGATTATCTTCGAACAAGCTTGATAAAAAATTAAACGAAATAAAAAAAAATATTTTTCGTTAGACATTTACGACAAATAATTCTTTATAAAAAAAAGGAAGATCATAAATAAATTAAAATAAACATACATATTTTAAGAACATAAATACGGTTAAAATGAAAAGCAAGCAAAACTTTTCAGAATAACTTCTTATCTAATGAATGATACGAATTTTTGATAAGCGAAAAAAATAAATACATGAAACTATACTTGGAAAATAAATGTAATGAATAATATTCAAAAAACACGTTTAAACATGGAAATATTTCAAAAACAATTTTTAGAAATAAAAAAAAAAAAAAAAAAAAAAACGCCTGTACAAAAGATGCAGGGCTTATCCCTACAATAAACGGAACGAAACGAAACTTACTGAAAACAAAATCAAAACCGGGGAAATCCCCTCAATTTAGTTGCCAACTTTTCTAAGGAAATTTGAAAATTATACTTGTAAACATTGACCACGACACAAAATATTTTAAACTAGCTGGTATACCCATTCTTCGCACGGGTGAACTGAAAAATTAAACAACGCAGATTGAAGGATAAAGAAGTTTTTAATGAGTTAATTTTACGTGAATTGCAAATTAAACAAAAAAAGCTTTTTGCATATCTCAGCTGAACAAAAAAAAAAAAAGGGGGGGGGGGACGGAACACGTTTGTTAAATTTTAAGTCTGTAGATCTAATAGATAGTAAAAAAATATTTTTTATTTTTATTTTTAACTCCCCGTAACTCTCTTGAGGGTCGAATTTTGAAAATACCTTCCTAAGCTGACCTCTGCTCAGCAAAAGTAACACATTGTTACAAATTTTGTCTAATGAATGCTTAAAACAATGTAAATAATTTATATCTCAAATTCTAATACGTTAATAGTAATTTCTGTTGTATTTACTTTATGTTAAAATTATAATATTCGCAAGCAACGCCATTTCTTAAATTATAATGGCGATACAATGAAAAACATAGCGAAATGTTGGCAATAGAGACTAGTTGGCAAATGTCTAGCTACTTTCATAGCTCGAGCTTTAGTAGAGCTTTGTAAGACCCGCCGTGTAGGGACGCGATGCACGTTAATGCTTTATCTACCGCATTATGATTTATTGCAGTTTT
>BMAV01025971.1:121888-140368 GCA_019973955.1 Trichonephila inaurata madagascariensis
CAATAAAAGGACCTCGACAGTGTTTGCGAAGGATTTACTTATTCCAGCGGATTTGCTTATTTATTCCGCCCCCCCCCCCTCCTTAATACATCACATATGCTCGCCTACGTGTTAAACCGTGCAATTGGTGAGCGAATCGCATCTTTTTTAATCGGTATTTAAGGGATTAATTATAAACCATACAAATTATCAAGAAAAAAGTTAATTTTTGCATATAATTTTATATATAACAACCTATTGGGTCACTGGTAATTATTAAATTTATTCCTAACTTAGTATTGTTAAAATAATTATAAAACTTATTCCGCAGAGCTGTCATATTTATTAGTGTATTATATCAGTGTAAATGTGTGTTTTGGTGTTTTTATTATGTCAGAAAGTATTTTGTTTGTTTACTTTCAATAAATTAATAATTTTTTAAAATAATCTTTAATTTTCGACTTTTCAATATGCTCGCGGTCCACTTGCAGGGTTATCACGCCCCTAGGAGGGGGCGCCCCGCAGTTTGAGAAGCACTGGTTTAAAGTTCAAATACCTATTAAAACGTGTTACTTTTTAACAAAAAAGTAACTCTACCTGAGGAAAAAAGTTGAGTTTTTCTAATACTATATAACACGACAGTGTTGTATAAAACATAACAATTATAGCAAAAAGGAAATAAAAAAACATTTGGAAATCGTTCTCAAACTTAAAATGATATTTGAACGAATTAATTGAATATTTTTACAAAAATCTTGTTTCGTATTTTGAGGAATTCTATGAAACATATATCAAAACCATCATTTTCATTTCAATTTCCAAATTTAAACAGTTAACTGAGATATAAAAAATCAAATACGTTGAAAAATAATTTTTTACCCTTAACGGCAAAGCTATTTTTCTCAGAAATAAATCTAGTTTTAGATATCTGATAAATTAAACATACGTTAAAGCAATAAAACTGTTAAGGACAGAATTTGGTCTAATTTTACCTCGTAGTAATTATTTTTTATCAATTTCTTTTTTTGATTAAACCAAACAATAAAGTGAAAATTCTTCTTAAACATATTAATCTCACTCTTTTTTTAAAAATTAAAAACCTATAATTATACATATTTTTAATAACCCCAAATATTCAACTAAATAAAGACACCAAGTAACAAAGATTCTAGGTATATAAAATATCTTAAATAACTAGTCAATGAGAATATGATACTGTATAGTCGAAAAAGCAATTAATTTTGCGAATATTTCTTAATTAAGTCGATTTAACTTAATTTAGGAAGTTTGTTACGTGGTTAATTTTTTTCGTTTAATAGTTTGTCTACTAATAAATTTAACAAAATTTTCTGTTCGTATTTTACATTTTTATTTTGTAAATCTTAATATACACTATTGGATATTAAAATTGAGACTCTATGAAACATGGTTGATAAAAATGTCACCTTCGCAAGAATTGATGCTTGAATATATGCAAGTTATTAATATGTAAGTGTGTTGTTGTTGTTGTTGCTCATGCTTCCTGTCTGGCATAGTCAAATCGAGGCCCACGAAATTCATCGTGGCAATGGGCTAGAAGTACGTCTGTCGTTAGGCCTTAGCCTTGGGCACCATACAGGTGACAGTACGATTTAGCTCGGAGAAATTCCCGAAAGAACGAAAGATGGCGACAGCACCTATCTGCACCTCCACAATTTAGGCATGGAACTGAATTGGAGGAAAATTTTCTCCAGTTCCCTGCACTCGTGATTCAGCCCACAAGACTTTCAGACCCACAGATTTAACGAGCACGTACTCCGCGTGTGTATTTAAGTGCAATCGAATGAAACAAGAGGCAAGAACGGCATCTCAAACAATGTATGAAAGAAAAGTTACGAAAGGGGTTTCTCATTCGGAAATTGTATTTGAATATTGCCTTTTTGAGAGAAGATTTTGTTACACCTCGTATGAGAAGGAGAAACGGCTACTAACACGTGTCAAATTCATTAGCGTTATGATTGTGACATATCGTGAGGGCGATTTATTGTTCCGTGATATTGTTACTCGCATTGAGTGAAATCCAACGACTTTCATATGAATATGGCTTTGACGGTTTTAGCAGTGTTCATACTGAACTCAATGCCAGATCTGAAAGGCCTCTCGAATTAATGCCTGGAAAGACAGACATGCCTAGCCTGCCACATCAAGGACCTAAAATAGAAAGTGTGATTATTCGCAGCGCGACAAGTATCGGCACAAACAATGGAACTATATTTACAGTAGCAAGGATTGTCTACACCAATGGTTCCCAAAGTGGTCCCTATGGACCCCCGGGAGTTCCCGATATTATTCAGGAGGTTCTTGGAAAATTAAAATTTATTTGGGATCCCTGAACAATATCAGAGGGTCTGTGAAAGGTTTAATGTAAGATAAAAAGTTTTGATCCCTTTTTTTATTTATTTGGAAATTTAACTAAATAACAATAACTCGCTTGGATATTCCCTATCGGGTGTTGAACCATTTTGTGCGTGGACTACGAGTAACTCAGATCCCAAACATAGAGGAATCCATACTAATGCAGGAGCATCTTATTAAATATTCGCAAATGAGGAATTTAAACCAGTGCTTCTCAAACTTTCAATACTTGCGACCCAATATTCACAATCACAATTTTCATCGCACCTCCCTTCATACAATAACGACGTATTGAATTCGATAATACGATACTTTGACGCTAAAGCTACAATACGACTTTTACCTCTTCGCCACCGGTGTACATAAATGTCTCTCTCAGCCAGTGCTTAAATTGCCTCGGACGTATACATACGTCTTTAGAAAATATGTTCACTACTATCCATAAAATTGACCCGAAAACTTTGGAATGCAATAAAAATGACCTTAATATTGTTTCAGAAAAATTGTTTCAGAGGATTTCTTATTTTCCCTCACTCCCTCTCCCCTCCCTCCCAAATACACCACATATGCGTGCATACGTACAAAATGGTGGCGTTGGAGAGGGTGTGAATCGCGTAACTTTTAATCTGCAGTTAAGGGATTAATAATAAACCGTACAAAAAAAATGATCCAGATAAGTGTTAATTTTTGCATATAATTTTATGTTTGACGACCGGTACGGTCACTGGTAATTATTAAACTTGTTCTTAACTTAGTATTGTTAAAATAATTATAAAGTTCATTTTGCACAGTTCTGATACATTTATAATATATTACATCCGTGTAAATGTATTTTTTTCTTCATTATGGCAGAATGTATTTTGTTTGTTTTACTTTCAAAAAAATTTAAAAAAAATTTAAATAATCTTTTGTTTTCGACTTTTCAATATGCTCGCGCCCCCCTACAAGGGTTATCTCCCCCCCCTAGGGGGCGCATCCCACAGTTTGAGAAGCACTGATTTAAACCAATGTTTTAACAGAGATATCAAAAATTCTATATATAGTTACAAGAACAGATCCCAGTTTTATACCCTGCATTATGGGTTATTGTACGGAAGTTGTTGACTACTTTCATGTCTTCTAATCTGGTAGAACTTGGATTCAATGCCATGAAAACCTCATCGCAAAAAAAAAGAGGGAAAAAAGGAAAAAGAAAAAAGAGACTAAAAAAAAAATTAGTGTCGGTGGGGATTTGTGGTTGCCTCTCGAAAACACTGAGTCGAACATAAATATACTAATAACGTCTCATCAAATTTTTCCAAATCATTAATTTTTTCTTAAAATTTTATTTTAAATAAAAGTTATAGTTGCAATAAATAATTCTTCAACAAATTTTTTTTGAAGTGAAAACTTCTTTGGCCGCGTTGGGAACTTTTTGGTAGGGGAAATTCTTATGGGTTCGCGTCACAGACATGCTCATGACTGGCGCACGCGCAGTGTGCTGTGCGCCTTAGACATTTTTTGGATGGGTGAAATCTCGTGCGTTCGCGTCACCGACATGCTTATAGCAGCATACCTGTAGCTATAAGTTGACGTAAAGTGCTGTGTAAATCTTATGTGAAATTTAATGGATTTAGGGAAAAGTTCAATGTGTATATACTGTGCATTGTTGAAATAGTGTTTTTGCTTGATTATTATTTGAATCGTTTAATTGAAGAATCATTGTACATTAAAATAGTGAGTACTAAATAAATATACTAATATCCTTAAGATAAAAAATAAATAACAGAAAATTATTTTAAATACTCGTATTTATTCTGGCGTTTGAAAATTTTGTATTATTTATTTTTTAATATTTAACCTCTGCAATGCATCACGCAATCAAGATTAGTATTTCACAATGGCTTTCAATTGAATTGTATTTATATTTTGTCACATGATCTTGTACAGAGAGAGCCTGTAATATATTTGAATAATAAAAAACCATATAAACATGCATATAATTGTTGCTCGGAGCGTCAATAGATGTGAAAACCAGATTGATGTTGATAATTTTAATTCAAACATTATGAAATTTCAAATTTTAGTACTAAAAGTTCTAAGTTTTCACTTCTATCGGCAGTCTCTATAACTGCCAATTTTTTTTTTTAATTTGTAATTTTTATACAATGTGTTTATGTAGCCTTTTCACTTGGGAGTTTTAACTTTAAAAAGATATCTCTGGGCATGTTTTGGCTATAAAAAGGAGCCCATGGGTTTAAAAAGTTTGGGAACCACTTGTCTACACGGAGATTCCTGTAGTGTCTTTTGTTGACACTACATTTTAGAGATGAGCAGATAAGACTGATGTCGCAAAACTGGATACAGGAGTGGAAATCCGTCGTCTTTCCTGGTGAGTTCCGGGTCTCTGTGCAACGTAACAGTTTCTGGAGGCACAAAGGAGAACGCACGTGATCTCTCTGAATTTGCTACCGCCATACGTTTCATTCGCTTGGTGTAATGGTATATGCGTCGCAAGAAAATGATGAAATTTGGGCTTTCATCAAATCCCTAAGAAATATGATCACTTCACGCAAGATGTTAAAATAACGTCTCTTTGTGTTTATTTCCCTGATGTAAGTAAGTGATTTGATCAAATTCCCGAACTGTTTTAGTGAAATGATGAAATGAACATGTCAGCATTTGTAGAGCTTTGTTTTCGCTTGTTACCACTCCATTTTACCTCCTCCCCCCTCTCTCCTCGTCCGTACCAGGCAACACCGGACTTCTGACGTGACACACCGTAACAAAATGACCTAATTATCTTTTTTTGTTTGTTTTATTTAGTTATATTCTTTGTATTATTATCTCTTTCGATTGATATATCAGTTTTGTGTGCCTGAAAATTAGGAACTGGATAAAACTTCAATTGAGAAATGTAAACAAACAAATTAAGGAATTCAACCACGTCCTCTTCATAGATAAGAAAAAAGCTTTTTGATAATTAAAAAAAGCTATTTTAAAAAGGGAAATAAAAACTAAAAAAGGTGATACAAATAAAGCAGGATATTTCTGATGTACTACATTAATGTATAATTTTTTTAAAAAAAATGTTTGAAATTCTGCTACAAATATCCTTTAAAAAAATACCAGCTTTATTATCTAATTATTTTGTTAATTAATTTCGGATAAATAATTTGTAAAACCATGATTATTGTTTTATTAATTACTCCACTTTTTTAATAATGCTCCATATTTGCTAAATAAAGACTTTTAAGCCCTTGACAATATTATTTCATCATTTCGCTGAAGCAGATCAAGGATTTGATCAATTCACTTACTTTCCATAGGGAAATCACTTTACAGAGTTCTTATTTTAACATCCAGCGTGAATTGATCATCTCCCTTAGGGATTTGATGAAATCCCTAATTTAATCATTCCTCTGCGACATATGCAACAGTTAGGTACTCAACACGAACACCTCCTGTTTATGTCATCGGTAATCTGAATAGCCAGCTATGGTAATTCAGGTTGGTGTAAATGTCGTATCTTCGAGACCTCAGATATGTCATATTTCCAACGACGTATAACGCAGGATTTTATGTTGTACATTATGACCTGATTTACCTCAAAACAGAGTTTGATCGATTGTTGCCCAGTTCAGCATGTTTCAAAGATCTGTCAAGTATAGAAAACCTATTGAGAGACTGAGTCGTCATCGCTGTCAGCTTCTGTAATTGATGAAATGTCACACAGAGATAAAGCTGCAACTAAAGCTCCAATCTAATTTTAACTCAATGCATCGTTGAGTTAGAACAGCGATACTCAAACTGCGGCCCACCAAGCTTTTTTAAGTGGTCCAGTCATGACTCATGCTCTGAGAAATTCACTTATTTAAGGGATGTTGGAAAGCTAAAATCATATATATATATATATATATATTAGCAATTTGAGATTTTTACATTTTCAAATTGTATAGACTATCCTTTCTAAAAATACTTTACATTAACCTCTAAATTAATTAGAAGCACTTAAAACCTATTTTGAAATAATCTTTGAAACTGGGTCACTCCCTTTTGAATTGCGAAAAATGTAAATAAAGTACTTCGTTTTTGATTAAAAGATATATATAAACATCTGATATAAATCAAAATATGTATATTTTATTGTAAATTGAGCCTTTTATTTTTTTATTTCCTATCCGATTAGAAGTCTCACTGTATACATGAAAATCAATTTATTTCAAAATGTAAATTTTGATGTTCGATGTACACCTTTTTTGACAAACTACTGTTCATAAGTATGTAAACTTTTTATAATATACACTTCTGGCCAACGTAAATGCAACACCCTGAAGAAAGCATGCAAATAACATGAAATTTACAACATGCATTAGCGGAGGTGAGATATGCAAATGATTAGAATTTCAGCGTAGACACACATCACGCGTGCCTGTGGCACCACCTCAAAGCGCTATTTAAGGCTTGGAGATTTTAAGTTCGGCAATTGTGATTTTCTTGTGGTTTTTTCAAAAAACGATCAGTTATGTTTCGTAGAAAACAGCGATCAGCTTTTGATTAAGTACCCGAGTTCAACAGAGGAAGGATAGTGGCCTACTGAGATTGAAGATTATCTTTCAGGGAAATTGGTAGTCGTGTCAGACGAAACCAAACAACTGCAATACGGATATGTGACCGTTGGATGCAGGATGGTACGAAGGACCGACGGGGTCGATCGCAACCACCTCAGTGCACCACTTCACGTGAGGACAGGCAAATTGTGCGCATGACAGTGACGGATCGCTCAGTCACATTATGAACCATAGCATGTTTTGTCGTGAGAAATAAACATGGATCAGTAATTGTTTGATTTATCATGAAAGTGCTGCATTTAAAAAATACCAGTAAACAGGAATCATTCAATAACAGTTTACCTCGGAGATCTCTTTCAAGAGGTAATAAATAGGGTTTCTTGAATAATCTTAGCAAAAGCAACAAAGTGTTTTGTCAGTGGTAATGTCACAGCGGTAACAAAGACATCTTATGACGTTTGCTATATTATTGGTAATCCTATGAAACCGTTTACTGATGCAGGAATTGTGAAGAAGTGTTCCTTAAATGCTTCTAATTTAGTGTTAGAGAATAAAATAAAAAATATAAAAAAATAATAATAATTTAAAAAAGAAAAACAGGAGTTATATAATAATTTGATCAATTTTCCACGTTTTAAATTTCCAATGTTACCTTGGTATTAAAGTTTTTTTCCCCTCCCCCATTTATCTTCATATTGCAGCCCGCGTGAAATAACTAACATACGTAAGCGTCCCACGTGAAATAGTTGACATATGTATACGGCCTAGCAGAAAAAAAGGTTGAGTACCCCCTGAGTTAGAGTCTTTTTAGCTAACAAGAGCAAAGGTTAAGGAAGCTAATTTCAGACTTTGTTTACCCTTAACTTACACGCATATTTAACACACAATGGTTTCTTTCTTATATGCAGTAAGTAAAGTCTTGCGCTTGGCGCTCTTCCTTGGTATTGCAATTTTAGTAACTAGCATAGTTGGGTATTACGAGGATATTTTTCGTATTTGTTGCATCTATCTGTTTTTCATAATGTCAGCGTCTCTCAAACTGTAGGGGTGCCCCCCCCCTAAAGGACGGGGATGATAACCCTACGAGGGGGCTGCGAGTATATCGAATAGTCGAAAACAAAAGATTATTTTTAAAAAATTATTAATTAACTGAAAGGAAACAAAACAAAATACATTTTAACACAATAAAAAATAAAATACACATTTATACTTATATAATACACTTATAAAAATTATCAGTTCTGAACAGTGTGTTTCATAATTGATTTAACAGTACCAAGTTAAGAACAAGTTTAATGATTACCAGTGACCCTCTGGGCATGTCAAAAAATTCTATACAATATTTAATACTTATCTTGATAATTTGTACGGTTTATAATTGAAGTGGTACTGTAGCTTTACGTCAAAGTATATTATTTTTTGAATTTAATACATTGTTATATTGTATGGAAGGGGTGCGATAAAAGTTAAGATTGTGAAAATTGAGTAGCATGTTTAGAATGTTTGAGAAGTACTGCATAATGGGATTAATATCAAATTGAGCGAAATGAAGATTTCATTTTGTTAATATGCCTTGCATTTATGTGTGAGTTATTAATAATACTTAATGAGAATAAGCCATAAAAAACACTACCAAAGACAACTTTCTCAGATATGTAATTGTAAGCTGGTGTTCGAAAAAAAGGGAATTTTCATTTTTGACCTCTCTACACTCATTGTTTTGTGTATGGCTCCAGAACGAAAAAATCTAAAAGGTAGTCTAAAATACCGAACAAGAAATTGGTTAAAATGGTACCTGGTGTTTTCTTTTAGAGATTTAAGCCTCTCCAAACCTTTTAATTTATGCTAAAATAAAAACAATTTGAGTCCTAGTGTCGGTCTCCCTTTTTCAGGAATTTGGTTTTCAGGTCCTTAACAAGCAATTACGCCTTTTCATGCTCATTCTGAATATAGTTTGTAAAGCCTAATGGTTTGGCTAGCTAATTCATTCCAATCAAACGAATCAAATTAAGCAGCAAGTGTTCAATGCTACAAGATTAGTCATCCGGGAAAGGATGACCACCACAGCTTTTTGAAGAAGGCAATGAGCACCTAACCTCTATATATCCGGAACTTATTAAAACTCAATGCACTATCATGTGTCACGAACGGAGCCAAGCAACTAGTTATACTTTCGTAGTTCACCTTGAGGGGCGCTACGCATGCGCAAACGCATTTGTGTGTGTGTGTGTGCGTTTATGTTTTCTCTGAGTGTAGTTGTATTTTTTTTTATAGAAATAGGAACGTATCCGTTTTTTTATTATTTTTTTTCATTTAGTCATTTCTGGATCATACAAGGGCTCTCATTCCTAAGAGTTGGAGTGCTTATACTAGAATATAATAAAATTGTGTTTGTTTAGGAAAGCTCATGCCGTAATTGGAATCTTTGGAAGGACGACGAATAAGGTAAGTCATACCTTTTTTCTTTATTAGAACTGAAATCGAATTTTTTTTTCATAAACATGACTCACATAAAGAAAATTATTGTTTAACAAATATATACAATATAATATTATAATAGATTACAAAGGATACAGTATGCTACAGCAAAATATGTAAGAACAATACATAATACACCAGGAAATAGAAAAAATTCACAATGAGAATGATATTCGTAAAATTCAAATTCATACATGCACATGTACACATTATAGTAATACTGTGCTGGTTAATTAGAATAGGAAAAAAGAAATAATATAATTACTAATTAACATAAATAAATTCACTAAGAAATTTATTAGTGTTTTGTATTCTCCGTGTAAAGGCTGGGTTGGTGTATAATCCTCACAACCAACAAACTAATACTTATGAGAATGCTAATTATAATGATTGTAACTTGAAATAGAGATAAAAAGGCGAAATGCAGATTTTTTTATTTATAGAGATGTGTGGTTAATATAAAAACAAAGTCAATAAAGAAAAATATAGAAGAACAAATAAAAAACGCATCAAGGGCAAAGAGAAAAGATAACCAGGAATAGAGCAGCTGGAAGAAAAAACATCAATTGTTCGATACGGTAGAGATAATACAGTTATAAAAATAAAAATCACGAAGCAAGAAATTGAGCACAGGAAATCATACAAGAATAAATAAATAATTTATACTTTGTACATCTTTCTAAAATTTACAGTGTGTAACAATGTGTGATACAGAATAAAATAAAATTTTTTCTTGAGACATAAATAAAAGGTAAATTTATCGAAAAGAGAATGCCAGAAACAAAAAAAAAAATTAAATACCCATAAACCCAAGGAGGGTTGAAGATAAACACCCAAATAAAAGAATATTCAAGAATTAGAATGTGTTAAAAGTACAGTACTATAGGAGCCTATTAGGAATTTCCAATGATAAAGAAAACCAACAAACCAATTTACTGCGGCTAATAGGAATATTTATAAGGGTAGAAAACCAAAGAGTCCGAGAAGCGTCAGTAGGTTCGATTAAATGTTTTTCTTCAGTATAAAAATACAATTGAATGCTTAATGATCAGATTCACCGACAGAACCACAGGAGCAGTTAATGTTGCACTTTAATTTGAATTGATGCAAGTAAAAGGTAAACAGGTCATGACTATTCAAGAAAAAATAAGTTTATAATTGGAAGAGGATAAGTAATTTTTTACATGTAATTTTTAATCTCACTGCCATTTAATTATAAGGGTTATTAAAGCAAGTGGGAAATGGCATCATCCTAGTCTTGTGTGGACTATTTGGAGCAATATCAACAATACCATTGAATAATTTACTATCATGAACTTTAACCCAAATTTACTTAAAAGGTCTCTGTAATGAGATTTTCCTACTTGTAAAGAGATTTTTTATGCAGTCAGTATATGATGATTATGATTTATGATGAGATGATATATATGATTTACTATTTAGACTATTTAACCTATAAATGTATGAAAGGGTATCGATAAAAATATTAATTTTGGTATTTTTAGAAACAGTTCAACAGACGAAGAAGCCATTAGTTAATTTTCCCGCTGCAATAGTAGCATGATTTCTTTTATTCTTTTATTTTTTGCACATTTTTAAAGCTGCACGTAGGCTATTGTTGACTGATTTCGTATTTTTGAAACTCAGTCAGTGACGAAGGTGGCCCTTGGATTGGTATCCCACTTCCCAACTTTTCACACTATTCCAACGGGGGAACTCTGAGCCTTGACACAGACTCAACAAGCATCAATTCTTCTAAAAGGCAGGTCTTGTGTGACACCTGGACTCCAACCATTCGGATATAGCTGTTGTGTCCGTAACTGAAAAGAGTGTTGTAAGATTTGAATAAAACGTTTTAGAGTGCCCCCGGAGATGTAACGAAGAATATTAGAGCCCTCTTGCAATGTCAGGCTTTGGGTTCCTTAGAACCCTGAGCCACCCCCACCCCCGCGATGCTGGAATTGTGGGGGTGAACCTCAAGCCACTGAGTGACCCCCTATAGGAGATGCTTCAACAGAAAAATTATTTCGGATTCGTTCTATAATCCAAACTCAGAATCACATATCACATAATCCGTCGGTTGAATAATTTCATTTCCCAGTAATTCATCGATGATTCCAATGTGAATCAGAATGTCGTTCATCTTTACAAAATGCATCCCTGAAAGCGTTTCAAGAGGATTTGAATATTAGTTACCCTTTCGTATGGGAATAACGAATGTTTGGCGCAGTTTAGCCAAAATTGGCTCTTGCGCCAATAACACCAACACTCACTCACTCATTCGTATGGGAAATTTCTTATCTACAAAATGGAGCCTTTTTTACTCTCGATGGTTATAAAAACTGTCATGCCAAATTCTATTCTATTTGATGGTTCTATTTGATTTTAACCACCGTTTAAAGAGGGCCGATGCAAGCTAAATATGTCCAGGCTTAAATGCCCTCCAATTGGTATGGTGTGGATGTTAGGAAAGAGGGGGTGCCATCTTAGATGTCCTCGTCACTTGACCATGGTTCAAACATCTGAGTTCCGTCGCCAAAACACCTCGTGCAGTCCTAATATTCCTTTATTTACTCTATTTGATGTAAACACACAAACGTTATGTTGTTGTCGTCGCGGTTTTTTTTTATCCTAGGAACATATGAGAATGACAAGTGTGAAGAAAAACAGAAAGCATACAATACAACAGAAGAATATACACATTTTTTTATTACACATGATGATTCCAGCATATAACAAGAAGGGGTACGCTACTTTCTTTTCGAGACGGAAATCCATTACAGAGGAAAGACCGACTTCTTTCCCGAATAAGATACAACCATGTCTTACTAGGGATTCGAACCCGAACCCATTCTATTACAAGCCGAGGGTCATAGTCCCCATACTGTGGCTGGGAGACTACAAACGTTATGTCACTTACAAGTGCAGCTCAACCATTAAAATTTCGCTTTCTTCACTTTTTATGCGCTTTTCCTCTATCATGATACTCACCAAGAAAGATCGTGAATAACCAAAATGTACACATTATTAGTAGGAAATCACTTGCGACAAAATGGCAATAACGAGTCATCTTTCACCCAAATAAAACCTTAAGTCGCCGTCGAGTCATTTTTATTACATACATTATAAGCAGTTAAAATTCCCCACGAGTATTTGTGAGAGAGACTTTAGTATCCATACGGTATATTTCCCAGTCTAAAATCGGACTAACACTTAAGTTTTTAATATCTCATGATGAGAAGGGCTTGAAAGGGACTAGAGAGAATTTATTGCCACGATAAAGGCGCACATCGGTCCTCAGACAGGTAACGATCTGCGGTTAATCCCTCGGCTTTCTAAGTACACTGATGAATGCCGACTTTTCTTTGTTTTTCTCTTGCAATGCACGTGATCTTTATATATATATATATATATATATATATATGAAGTTTAAAATACACTTATGACTTCAGCTTTTATAGTAACCACATACCAACTAAATCTTCTAAGAAAATACCATTTTTTTTTTATCTTTAAATATTGGACTGTATTGTTTCTTTCTTTTAATTATAATATGTTATTACTTTGAGGTATCCGACTGCTTGCGATAATTTTTTGTTTAACAAAATGGAGATATGGGGATTTTTCGTGGTTTTTAGATTTATTTAATACATTTTATGAGAAATATGGTAAAATTAAGTAGAGAAAATGAAATTATTTTTACTAAAATGGAAAAAAATCGCTAAAAATTTACAAAAAGTTTCATAAACGGGACTCGCTCTGTACGAACAGTTTAGGAACAAATTCACTTCTTTTGATGTGTTGATTTGCTTTTGATTTTTGAAATGAATTTCAGAATAAGATATATTTTAATTTTTACGAAAACTAGAGCACTTTATTTTAGTAATTATATAAAATTGCTTAAGGTATCCGACTGCGTTCGGAACCGTGATTTTAAAAAGGCGCATAAATAGATAATTTTCATGATATTTAGTGTCACCTAGATTAGAATACATGCATAAAATTGTTTTAAGGACATTTTGACAAAAGAATTATTTCAATACACTATTTCGGCAAAAAATGAACTTCGAAGAACCTTTTTTCAAAATGTTCTCGTTTTGTGAAAAATGCTTCTATTATAATAATATTTAGCCTGTATATAGCTCAGACCTCTGTACAGAGGCTCAACTATGATTTTTGAAAAATTCACATTGTTTTCAGAGTTACAACCCATTCAAATAATGATCGGCGGTTTTTTTTCTTAAAATTTCTCCCCTCTGTTGTCGTAAAATGTGGATAAACCCTTTTCTAAGTTATATATTTCAAAAATTCTAGTTGAGCCTCTGTAGAGAGATCTGAGCTACATATAGGCAAAATATTATTATAATAGAAGCATTTTTCACAAAAGGAGAACATTTCGAAAAAAAATTATTCTAAGTTAATTTTTTGCCAAAATATTGTATTTAAATAAATTTTGTTTGTCAAAATGTCCTTAAAACAATTGTATACATGTATTCTAATCTAAATGACACTAAATATCATGAAAATTATCCATTTAGTCGCTTTTGCAAGATCACGGTTCCTAACGTAGTCAGATACGTTAAAAGAGCAGTTATTACTTTCACATAAAGGACTGTAGATAAATAAACTTGTAATAAAATACAGATTGATCAATCTCAAGGATAAATCACTTCTATTATGCAGAACATACACAAAACATTTCAGTTAGTTATTTTCAAAACCTTTAAATAATCCCTGTCCCCGTTTGAGCATTTTCTGAAATAGCACGTTTCGAGTCAAACGCATTTTTAAAGTATGACATATTGCTTAAAATAGTGGCATCTGCTTTTACTAAAACTCCTGCAGTTTTTGTTTCAGTGAATGGAAAATAAAGTTAATAAGATGGCCTATAAAATAAAATCAGATTTTTTTTTTTTAATTTTTGACAAAATTCACGATGTTAGGGTAGTCGGATATCTCAAGATAAGTATTTATTACATAAAGTGCTTAAAATGTGACTTAATATTATATTATATCAGTGTTTCTCAACCTGTAGGAGGTTGGGGGATAACCCTAGGTGGGGGGGGGGGCCAAGAGAATATCGAAATGTCGGAAATAAGAAATTTAAAATAGTTATTAATCTATTGAATGGAATCAAAACAAGCATTATCCCACAATAAAAAATAAAATGCATATATTTTAAATGTATCAGTACTGCACAACGTATTTGATAATTAATTTATCAATAATGAATTAAAAGCAAGTGTAATAATTACTAGCAACTTCCATGGACATGTCATTTACAATATTGTATACAAAATTTAATACTACAATGATAATTTGTACGGTTTATAATTAAAGCCATATTGTAGCTTTATCGTCAAAGTACATTATTATTGCAAACAATACATTGTTATTTTATGAGGGGGTTTCGAGGAAATTTATGACTGAAAATAGATTCGCAAATGTTGAAAGTTTTAGAAACACTGTATTATATTATTGATTCTTATATATTTACAATTAGAAGACGGAAGGTGGCCACGTTAGATTAGAGGATGTGAACATGAGCTCTTTGCCGGCGTGTCATGAGTTTGAGTCCTGGACCCACCGAAGATCCGTCGTGAAATTTGGTGACTTAGATGTATTCTTGTATTTTTTTTACTCAAACTGTCGAAGCCTAGGTCTATTGAAATTAACTGCTATCAAATTTGATAATTTGTGTTTAATTTGCTTTTATGTTTTGTTTTTGTAGTCACTCGTATTGTGAGAAATATTCTTCGCTTAAATACATTGTTCTGAATGGAAATAAAATGTTTATAGCTGTGTGAGAAATCTTGCGTATTTTGCATGAATTTGCAATCTAATATTTTGAACACTTCTTGTTGAAATTTAAATTTTAATATCGAATCTGTTGATACGTCGATAGGTTGTTCCCTCTCCTTCATAACAGGAATTTTTTCCACAAATGGAAAAAGATACATTTTCTATTAGAAAACTATTAAGCTTTGAAAAGTATTGTACTGAAAAGAAAGAAATTATTTCGTAAAAAGTGGTAATTTAAATAATAGAATAATCAAATCTAGTAGGCAATACATATAAAGAAAAAAAATGTTGTAATATTCTTTTATTAAAATAATAAAAATATTGCAAAATAAAATTATATTATGTATAAGTAAAATTTTCAGTTTTAGCATTAGAATGAACATTAGATAGTTATGGTTATAGAAACTTTACATAGAGAACGTGAAAGCCCTTTGCATATACACTTAAAAATTTCTTTCAGAATTTTTATTGTGCCTCGCAGAACATCAGGATTCCATAGAACACAATCTGAAGACCACTGTTCTAGAATATCAGTGAAGGGCAACGACATTGGTGGCAACAATATATAAGGGAACCACCAACACTCTTAAGCATTGCTCGCCTTCCCGTTAAGTTTGAAACTGATGGGACAATAAAGGATATGCATAAGGAACGATCAGGTCAACCAAGCATATCAACAAGTGAAGCGTCTTCTGTTGGAGTATTAGATTTATTTACATGGCCACCTCTAAAATCTGCATCACAATGTTCACGTGAAACAGGCGTGAGGAGGGCTAGCGTAGATCTTATTTTGCAAAGAGCAAGATGGAAAGTTTACGTACCACAATTGATACACAGAGAACGAGGACGATTCAGACAGATTAACTCAATTTGTGAATGGTACCTCAAGCAGGTTGAAAAAATGATGTAAATTTTATTTCCCAAGTGATGCGGTCTTTTTAACTAATGAAGTCACATCAAAAACGTCGTGTACAACAAGAAACTACGCACACTAGAGAAACTGCGCTATGAAATTAAAATAGCTAGTCACGCAATTGCTGCATGTACTCTGAGAGATGTCGCCAATAATGGTGGAGGCGAATGGATTACAGTTTGAACACGTATTGTAACACTGACATTTTTACTCGCTGTAACACTTATGATAATATATACGTTTTTCTTCCTCAAAGAGTGTATACAATTTTCTGATCACCCAGTTTATGGAATGGAAATGGATTTATTAAAATAAATTTTTTTTAAGTACAAATTTGAAATTTATCGTTAAATTTTTCTAGTTTATTTCTCTCTGTAGGTCATGGAGAAAATCTTATCAACAAATTAATTTTTATTCCCACGTGTCTTTCACGTAAAGAGCACTGATTGCTTACAAGATATAGTCCTGAACAATAGTAATGAATTACAGATATAGTATTCGGGTGGAACAAAATTCTTCTTCTGAGGCAAAGGTTTAAAGATTCTATCTTACACTTGAGGGGAAAAAAGTAATAACGAATGTTAGAACTTTGCAGAAATTTCTTCCTTTCAGCTAATGGAACACAAATTTAGTTTTCTTAATTCCTTTTTGAATGAAATAATCCGATGATATGTTACTGCTTTTTGTTTTTAAAGTTTGAAGTTGAAATAGAATGTGTAATACCTCTTTTTCTTGTTTATCTTTTGAAAGTTTGAAAATCTATTTGATAGGGAATAATATTCACCTCAAAAATGTTGCATTTTATAAGTAACGAAATTATTTGATTCATTTTCGTACTCTTAAACATATTAAAAAATACCTGTATTTAGTTGTTTTTTTTACTATAAGGAAAAAAAATAATTTTTAACTGTTTTTCCCCTCTCCAAGCTTTAATAATCACTTTTTTCGGAAAAATCTTAAAATAACAACAGAAAACAAAAAAAAAAAAAAAAAAAAAAAAGATAAAGAAACTTCTGGATATTAATAATTAATTTTGGAAGCAATGTTGTTTAAAATGAATATTTAATGTAATCAAATACGTATTTGCATTTTGATAGAAGAAAAAATTTATTCTTTCACGCATACGGATTTCAGTAACAAAATTCTAAAAAAACTGTTCATTTATTTCTGTTCCATAAATTATAAATTTTACGCTTACTGGTTTGAAAATATTAGATTCATTTTATTTTTTATGTGTAAAAGGGTAAAAATTCATTCTTTTCTCTCTCTCCGAAGAAAATTTGTGTACTGTGCAATATTTGTCTTTACTAAAAGTAGTATTAGGTAAGAATTGGTATTGAGAGAGAGAAATTGATGAATGTTTTTAAGCCTGAATCCAATCAGACATGGATATTTGATATTGTGAGTAAATAATACAAAATTGTGAAGAATTTTTTATATTTTTCAGATGTTTACTTAATGTTCTATAAAACTACTTATATATAGGATTTTATGTACTAAATCTAACAAGAAAATAATAAAATGTGAGAATAAAGTTTCAGCTCCTTTACAAAAAATTGAATATTTTGAGCAATATTTTTTGAAGTATGTTTAACAATTTTTCGAATTGTTTGCAAACATTGAAAAAGCGGAAAGAAAGAAAAAAAAGAGAACATGGTTATTCAAAGATAGTCTAATTGCTGTGAAAGGAATCATGTCTGTTTATCAATCAAGCTTTTCTCTTTTATCTAATTCATGTCAGTATATTTTACATTATTCATTTTTTAAAAATAATCGGGCACAAAATTGATTTATTCATGATCAAAATTTTTTTAAATAGATATTATAGGACTTGCTACATATATTATGAATCTGAATGTTAAATTTTGTTTTTCTTTTGTTTCTGTATAAGAATGTACAGCATACTTGCATTCATAGATTCTGAAACTTATATTCCTTCCGATTACAATCTGAAAGTATTACTCATAAAAAATATAAATTTACTTAGATTCGCAAACGTAATTTCCCTTAGCTCTTTAATTTTTTTTTTTTTGATAACACCCTTAAGAAAAAGGAATTTCGAAACACGTTTTTCCCAAAAAATAATTGGCCTTACAAACAATGAAGTTATCTGCTTTCCTTTAGTATGTCATGCTCGCCCTTCGTTATACCAGGTTAGCAGAAATAAATAACCGGATTTTAAATATTTATATTTTTGAAGTTAATTCACATATTACGATAAATGTGATACACGAAACTAAAGAAAAATGAACCAAGTCACATGTGATGGACGGGTGATCCTTTTGTCATTCTAAAAATATCTGATCTGAGAAATCAAGTTTATTCCACAATGTGAGTTCCTGGTGAAAGTGGATTGTGGAACAA
>BMAV01025971.1:145368-162186 GCA_019973955.1 Trichonephila inaurata madagascariensis
AAGTAATACATCAAAATTGAAAAATTGAGAATTTGTTCATAAAATGTATGTACAGAGTGGGCTCCGTTTATCTAATTTTATGTATTTTTTCATGAGTTTTTCCCCCATTTTAATAATAATGAGAAAAAAATTCTGTTTTCTTTTTTTTTAAGGATTTTTTCCTTAAAATATACTAAATAAATCTAAAAACCACAAAAAAAAATCTCCATATCTCCATTTTTTTAAAAAAAAAAAAAGTTGTCGCAATTAGTTGTATACCTTAAGGTGTCTCATGCTTTAAATTTAGATAACAATACATTCATGATAAAGAAATGAACGAGGTAAGAAAAAGATCACAAAAGAATCTAAAATGAAGAATAGTCTAAAAATAAATAACACCATATGATTTCAGTTTATTGTAATTGTAATCACAAAGATACTTGGCTTACCAACTTGGTCTTGCGGCGTTATTTAAGATCCCAATTCTGTCAACAGCCGAGAAATAAGCTGTGTAGTTTTTAACCACGATCTTCGAGATGAAGACCACATTTTCTTTGTCAACACGACGCCAATGTCAAGATTTGGAGACCCTAGAAATTTAACAAGAACCAGCTACTCTGAATAATGGATCTTTAAAGAAAACCAGATTATATAGAACATGCAGCTCTGCAGAAGTACTGTCAACTCAGGGTTCGATAAAACGATTCCGCTTCAACTGCTGCCATTATTTTCGGAGTGAGAACAAAATTGTGGCCTATCAATTCAGAGCATAAGGATTTCATACACTAAATCAGCGTTTCTTAAACTGTGGGGTTCGCCCCCTTGAGGGGCGTGACAACTCTACGAGGGGGGCGCGAGCATATTGAAAAGTCTAAAGCAGATTATTTGAAAAAAAAAATTAATTTACTGAAATTAAACAATCAAAATACAATCTAACATAATAAAAAATAAAGTACACACACTGATATATAATACTTATAAATGTATCAGTGCTACACACACAATGTATTTTATAATTAATTTAACAGTTCTAAATGGGATTGTCATATATAAAATTATATACAAGAATTATATATATAACACTTATCTTGATCATCTGTACGGTTTATAATAAATCTTTTAACTGCCAAATAAAAGTTACGCGAGTAGCATCCAAATGCCAACCATTTTCCATATGTTTTCACACATATAAGCTGTATTGGGAGGGGAGGAATTAAGAAGCAAATAATCTGAAATAAGTAAATCCTTCGCAAACATTGTCAAGGTCCTTTTATTGCATTCGAAAATTTTATGGATAGTAGTGCACTGAAAAGATCGTACTTCGCGCGCGCGCGCGAAAAGACGTATATATACCTCAGGGGAAATTAATGCTTTTGCTGAGTGAGACGTTTATATACGCCTGTGGCACCTAAGAGGTTAAAGTCGTATTGTATTTATAGCATCAAAGTATAGTATTATTGAATTCAATACATCGTTATTGTATGAGGGGGGCACGAGGAAAATTACTATCTAATATTGGGTCACGAATATTGAAACTTTGAGAAGCACTGCACTAAATGTTAATGAAATAAACTAGTCTCTTTTAACTTTCTCCATTTCTTTTATTCCGATTTAAACTTTGTATTTGCTCCAAAATCTCGCTCCTTGTTTCTGACTAAGAAATATTTCTGCATTCGGTGTATCTAAAAAATTTAAAAGCTGAAATGTTTTCACCCGACAGTACTCTCTTTTGAAAAAATATATGTAGATCACAAATCCCGAATGTTTACTTAATTTTTAGGTAGAGGGGAGGGGAGCATTTTTTTCAATTGAACATTGGATCAGATTAGAGTCAGTTTCAGATTCATAGCCAACAGCGCGCGTTCATTAATCCTATGAATATTTCGTTTATCAGTCCTTAGATACAACCCCCAAAATATCCATCAAGTACTTTCTGAAGCATGTATTTCGAACAAATGAGGGAATATTTTTTTCATTCCCTTTTCCGTCTTCAATTTCAATATAAAATTTAAAAGTTGATGCTTGAGGCAGACGAATTTTCTTATACAGAAGGTACTAGCTTCCAGGAAAACACTCCTTATTTTTATATAAATCCTTCTCCAACCCTACGTGTGTGTGTGTTTCCTATTTTCCATCCTCCCTTTCCTTATTTCGAAATGCAGAACACTCTTTAAAGAACTTCCCTTCTAAAGGAGAGAAGAAAAATCTATTGATGAAGTTTAGGGAAAGGGTTTGTCGTAGAAGTCGAAGGTATGGGGGGAGGGTTCAAATATGTTGAAAGAGAGTTGTTGGAAGGGGTTGGAAAAATGGATAGAGAAGGGCTTAGCAAAACATTCCTCTTTGGAATTGCGGTACTTTGGCTTCTGGTTGTACCGGCAAAATGAAAAAAAAAAAATTGCCAAGAAGAGGGGTGGAACTTTGAGTTCTGCATTAATATATTTTAAGCTTATTTTCCCTTCTCGCTGAGTCGAGAGATTTAAAACATGGGGAAGGGGGTGGGAAGGAGATATGTCGTTATTACTTATACTGTGCTTATAGATCATATTTGGGGGAAATGAATGTATTAATTATAATTAATAAAGTATACTTAATAAGTTTTCCAAAGTAATTTTTTACTTCTTTCACAATTCAAAAGTCTGTTTGGATCGTGAGAATAATAGATCAAAAACTAAACAATCATAATGTGTCATAAATGAGAAAATAAATTTTTTGAGAGAATCCCCCAATTGTTTTTCCTTTTGGTCATAATTTCCTCAATTATAATGATTTTAAAACAAAACTTATTTCCTAGTATCAATAAGTAAACATTTTCTTTTTTATTTTTTAAATGAATAAACAGGAACCCGTATCAAAAAGTTAATTATTTTTTTCACAATAGAATCTGAATATAAGAAATATGTGTATAAGCAAGCTCTGTGTGATAGATTGCCTGTACCGAGATTTAGCATAAAGCTTAATATCAAATCATCAACAGAACTCCTGAAAGAAAGGAAAGGGGGTTTGGGAGGTGAGGGGTGAGTAGAGAGCAAAAAAAGAGATAAAAATCTTGGAAAAAAATATTAGAAGAAAGCTGTCAGCACATTTACATTAGAGAACCAATTGATGATGCATAGGGGCCCATGTAACTTCTTTCACAGTTTTCTTATCTTTCCTATCGGTTCTTCATAATTGAGATCCACTAGATTTGAAAGAACTTATCTTCTTCGATAATTTAAATTTATTACATATTTTGCTGGAAATGAGAACATATAATTCCGTTGGTTTGTGTGTTGATGTCTTTAGGACGTTATATTTAAGACAGAATATCTACACAATGTTCTTCAGGTTTTCATCCATATACTTCAAATACACTACTGGCCCCACAAAATGTATCACCCTGAAGAAAACATGCAAACCATGTGAAATTTACATCACGCATTATTGGCGATGAACAATGCAAATTATTAGCGTTGTAGCGCAGACGCATATCACGCGCAACCGTAGTGCCACCTACAAGCGCTCTATAAGGGGACAACAGACTGGCGATTTGCAGTAAGGCAATGGTTTTTTTCGTCTTCTTTTTGCGTAAGCTGTTTACCTATGCCTCGTGGAAGGCATCGAGCGTCTTGTAACTAAGTTTCTGAATTCTACAGAGGAAGAATAGAAGACTATACAGATGGTAGATTATTCTTCAGAGCGTTGGACGAAACCAAGCAACTGTGATGCGGATCTGTCATCTGTGAATGCAGGTAAAAAAGATTCTCTAAAGGGGGCTATCGCTCCCAGCTCGTTGCACTACAGCCAGTGAAGACAGGCAGATTGTCAGTACACACACACACAAGTACGGTTAGGTTATTTCACGAAGTTAGGATTCTTCTAAACTTTATCTCAAATCCCTTTACAACTAACTCTCTACCTAGCGATTTCATTTCCCACTTTGCAATCCCTTCTGAACATAGACATAGACCCGGTCATAGACCTCAATCTACTGCTAACTTCCAATATATATATGATTCCTAATTTACATAACCACGTTCTTCTTCTTGAGTTGGTTGGAAAGAATTGCCATTTCGGTCCTAAAGGAACCCCAAGAGGACATTAATAGAAATCGTGATAAAAGCCCCGTCACAAACTGAATAAGAAATAGCTTACGATATGCACCCCATTCAGCTGGTAACAAAGTCTTTTAACCAAAAAGGTCCAAATAAAAATTAAAAAAAAAATAGTCTAATTTAAAAATTAGATATTACTAATTTTAAGTTGTCACAGAGCACATTAATTTTAAAATATCTTGAATGCATTCTTTTTACTAAGAAGTTTCTCTTTTGTAGTCTCATTGAATTTAAGAAAATTTATTTGATTTTTTATTAGATAAAAATAACAACAAAAAAATTAAAAAATTCATATACATCCATTTTATAATAAATTCTTATGAAACCAACAGATATATAGGTATGGGAAATACTCGTCAATTATTTATACGTTATATCACTATTTCAGAATTACTTTATTTGTTTTGTAAAAATGCAGCAAATGATAATTTGCTTGTAATATTTCATTAAATGTACACTATCTAAAGGGAATCAATCAAAAATACCTTAAAACTTTTTTTTTCTAAAAATAGTGAAAGAAAACTGATGTTTGTCATTTTGTCCACCAATGATAATATTTCAGACAAATGGAATTCAAAAGATATTTATAACCTATATTTATCTTGAATTCTTGTTAGTATTCTAGTCAGAGCCATTCACTAAAGTGGTCCAATTGAAGTCCCAACAATGATATATGACATTGCTATTGTACTAATCGCTGTATCATTTAGTTGTAACTATTCGACACATATCTGACTCTATTTCTTTTTTCATTCTTTTGTGGATATAGTCACAATATATACATTTTGCTTTTTTTTTATCACTTTCATAAACGCCCCTGCCGCCTTTCTTGTCTTGTAGTGTGTCGCCTGTCAAAATTCCAATAAAAGCTCTCTTCAATAATCGAAATCAATATATGGCTCTACCCGTCACACAGCGCCAATAACGCTCTCTATCAATACAAAGGCCGACTCCCATCACTTTTATTGTATGAACTAGCAGCCGTTAAAACTCCGCACGAGTATTTATAACAGCGACTTTAATATCCAGTAGGGTATTTTTCGCCGACTGAAAAAAAGGGCGTTAAATTTTTATTACCTCGAGATGAGGAGGGTTTAAAGGGCGCTGAAAAATAATTTTATTGCAGCGATAAAAGTGCGCTTCGTTTGTGGGACAGGTAGCATTTTGTGATTAATCCCGTAACGGATGGAGGCCGGCTGCTGGTACTTCTTTTTTTTTTCACTGAGTTTTTACTTGTTTTTCTGTGCTCCTCTTTGTATTATACCTAACTTCAAAGAAGGTCATTTTAAAGCATTCAGCTTTAAGCTGCAAGCTAAATATTTTCGTTTTTTATTTCCTAAAAATTATGTTAACCAGTAAGAAAATACCTGATGCATCATGTTTAGAAAGAAAAGTATGAGGAAATTTAAAGCATTATACTGGATACCAGCGTTTCTCAAAATGTGGAGGTGCGCGAGCTTATGGAAAAGTCGAAATTAAAAGATTTTAAATAAATACTAATTTACTGAAAGGAAATAAAGCAAAATACATTCTGACAAAATAAAATACGCATTCATACTGATATAAGATACTTATAAATGTATCAGTACGACAAAAAGTATTTGATAATTAATTTATCAATACTAAATTTAAAAAAAAAAAAAGTTTAGTAATTACTAAGGACTTTCATGGGCTTGTCATTTACAAAATTATATTTAAAACATAATAACTATCTTGATAATGTTTGCAGTTTATAATTACAGTCGCATTGTAGCTTTAGTGTCGAAGTACATTATTATTGCATGACTACATGGTTTCCGTATGAGAGAAGTGCGATGAAAATTATGACTGAAATTGGGTCGCATATATTGAAAGTTTGAGAAGCACTGCTGTACAGGAGCGTTTTTCAAACTGTGAGGCGTGCCCCCTAGGGGGCGAGATATCCCTACAAGGGAGGCTTGAGCATATCGAAAATAAAAAGTTTAAAAAATTAATTTACTGGAACGAAGTGAACAAAACACTTTCTGACATATAAAAAAATACGCATTTACATTACTATAATTTATATATATCAGCTGATGATATTACTTCATCAAAAATAAAAGTTTCCACTTTGATATGTTCTTCAACTATCTGATAATATAACTAAATAAAAAAAACATTTTGTATGCTTTAATGTTATCTTACGATGAGAGATTTTTTTTTATATGTTTTCTTTTTAAACTTAAAAGACTACTCTTTCAGAAAAAAAAGACAGAACCCAGACCCAGAGAAAAAGTCTAGGAAGATAAAAAATTCATCACTGTTATGATTATTGAAATACTGTACATATTAGCTGTAGAAAGAAAAAGAAAGCTTCTTCACTTTTCACCCAAGAAGCAGATTTAGTGATCATCATTTGACCTTAGAACTTTTAGTATAATTCGTTCTGTCCCTTTTATGTTTTTGTTTTTCGTTTAGGGAAGTTGAAAATAATGTATTTCTGTTGCGTTTTTCTCCATGTGAAAGAGTTATATGATATTTAGAAAAGCACAAAGAGCGCTTTGAAGGATTATTTGGCTAAGATTTATTTTTATGGGTATTCTGAAACATGTAAAGCATGATGAAATACGCGTTTTGCACAATTCTTTTCTTAGAACTAACATCCATATTTTTATATTGAATACACTTTCCTCCGGGAGCGGACGCGTGAGGCTCAAAATCAAAGGACAGCAAAACTACAATATTTCGAAAAAAATATGGTGGTTTCGCTTGTAAGTATCATTCCTGTAATGTTAGCTAAAAGTGTCTGTGATTTGTGTCCTTTATTAAGGTTACGTACCTTTGAAACATTTTAGTTCAGTTTTCATGGATTTTTTCTCAAATTATCAAAGAAATATGAAGTCCTTGAAAGTAGGTAAGTATATGTATATTTTCTCTTAGTTAAACTTTTCACTGGAATTGTGATTTTTATCGTGCAAAATAAAAATAATTGTAAAAAAAAAAAAGATTGGGGTGATTTAGTCGCCTTTCGCAACTGACAACGTTAGAGTCGAGTGTACCCATGCTCTCCCGTGTTAAAACATTTTGAATTTTTCTCGCTTTAAATATTAATGCCAAATGTGATGGATATGATAGGGAGCAAGATAGATTAGACTCTTTTTCTAATGACATTTTTACTTTTAGAAATGGATGATAGAGGAAATAAATTTTTAATTAAATATCATTTTGCAATCTGTTCCAATTTAAAAATTAGAAAAAAGAAAAATAACAATAATTATCCTATTACTTAAAAGTAATTTGCTGAAAATAAATATTACTCAAAAATAACAAATACAAAATTTAATACTTATCTTGTTAATTTGTACGGTTTATAGTTAAGATTGTATATTGTAGTCTTAGCGCCAAAGCGCATTACACACATATATATATATATATATTATTGTAAGAGGGGAGCGCGATATAAATTATATATATATATATGGTTGAAAATTGTGGGTGGCCAATAGTGAAAGTGTTTGAGAAGTACTGCTGTACAGAAACCTTTTATAGTCTTACGGAACTTGGTTACACCTGTTATAAAGTTTTGCAGCTACTTTTGAATGTTTATAAACACGTAGTCTTCTTTTTTCTGTTGAATTATGGGCTTTAGTCTTGGTGCCATTTAAATATGTGTTGAATATATAATCTGTCAAGGCAGAATGTCCTCAGGTTGATTTTCTGTGGAAGTTTGGAAAGTCAGATACAAACTGAAATATATACAGTCTTTGTCACTTAATCAATGTTACAGAGTTACGAGGTTCGTTGCAAATAGCCCGTATGACTTTTTATAATGAGGTAGATATATAAGAAATCAATCAATTAATTATTCTCGGATAATTATAGGGTTGAAGTGAAAAATAGTATCAAATTCTATTATATTTAATTGCTCTATTTAATATTTTTGTCAGCAGTTAATGTTTGTTACTCTGTAATTTTATGAAAGTTTGCTTTATCTCCCTGTTTTGTTAAGCAAATTCATTCTAATGGCATTTATTTTTTGAAATATATTTACTGAATATTCTTTGTTTGAATTTATAAATTTAAATTGACTGATAGCAACCATTATTGTGTTGAATATTTCAATTACTTAATATGATCATTAAAATAGGACCCTATTCTATCAACGATAATTGTATAACGTACGTGTAAAAAAATTCTTCAAACTAATCGTTTTGATCAACGTGAAAACATTAAATAGCAGTCAAAGTCATCGAGTTTTTTCAACAATATTTTGGATCCCTCCTTAAAGAAAAACTGTGCACTTCCTAAAATCAAGGTTATTTTGAAAAAAAAAAAGCATTTATGTATTAGGTAATTCTTATGAAATATGCTTTCCCCTTACAAAGGAATAACATGCTTTACTTCGAAAAACGAATTTATAAAAGAAAATCTGTTATCTTTTCTACATGACATTTTCAGAGAAACGTGCAAGTGCTTTTGATAATTGCGATACTGCACTTAAGAATTTAACTGTATTTTTCAAACTGATATTTAAAATGCTTTAATGTATCCGACTACGTTCAGGACCGTGATTTTGCAAAAGCGTATAAATCAGTGATTCTCAAAGTTTCCATATTCGCGACCCAATATTCAATCTTAATTTTCATCGCCCCCCTCATACAATAACAATGTATTGAATTCAATAATAACATACTTTGACTCTTAAACTACTATACGACTTTTCCAACGCGTATATAAACGTCTCGCTAAGCCAGCGTCCAGACGTATATAAACGTCTTTCCAAAGAATGTTTTTTTCTGCGCACTGCTAACCATAAAATTTTCCGAAGGCTTTGGAATGCAATAAAAGGACCTTGACAATATTTGCGAAGGATTTACTTGTTTCATATTATTTGATTCTTTATTCCTTCCCTCGCCCCTCAATGCATCACAACCGAACGTCTACGTGGAAAGCTATTGGCATTGTGAAGCGAATTGCGTAACTTTCAATCGATAGTTAATACATTAGTTATTAACCGTACAAATTATCAAAATAAATGTTAATTTTTGTGTATAATTTTATATATTCCAAGCCCCAATGGTGTCACTAGTATTTATTAAACTTGTTCTTAACTTAGTATTGTTAAATTAATTATAAAATAAATTGTGTAGCACTGATACATTTATAAAAAAAAATCGCGTGGGGGCAAAAGTATTCGAATTTTGAAAATATTCAGCAAAATATATTGTGTGTGCGTGTATGGAGTAACAAAATGTTGAAATTAATGTCTATTATTAAAAAAGAAGCATATTTTACAATATCGATATATACTGTGAAGACCGATGGCCGAGTGGTAGCGTATTGCGCTTTCACGCCACAGGACTGGGGCTCTATTCTCGGGCTGGGCTAGGTCGAATCAGCCTTTCATCCCTTCAGTGGTTTGATAAATGAGCACCAAGTTTGCTTGGGGACTAAACACTGGAGGTTTCCTTCGGACTGACCACATGAGCGGGACATCTGCTCATGCACCTCAGAGCCCAGTGGTCACGTATACTGGGGTGGGCACAGTATGGTAGTTAAGGTGTGAATAAATATTTTTTTAATGTATAGTGTTTATGAACTTAAAATTTGTTTTATGTGGTTTATATAAAGTACATTAAAAGATAAACCTCTATATAACGAACTTTTTACGGGGATTTAGCGACTTCGATATATAGAGGTCTGATAGTATATATATATATATATATATATATATATATATATATGTGTGTGTGTGTGTGTGTGTATTTGTCGAATCTAAGCCAGCATCGATTCGATTCTAAGCAGCACCCCCAATTCTCTATAAGTTTTTGAGAAAAAATCAATCGATATCTGATACTTTAAAAATAATTTAAATAGAAATTTTTAATAAAAAATAAGTTAATAATTAATTTATTTTACCAGTATTAAAAACTTTCAAATGCATACATGAACCTATAATTACTCTATCCGTCAGTATTATGTTTCGAAAAGGATTCGTCACTCCCATTGTCACTTGACTTCGGAATTGGTGCCGGTGGCGTGCCATTTTTCCACACAGTGTAGTCTTCCGTGCCATCCAAAGCCTTTTTTATGCAACGTTTTTTTTAAATAATGTTTCATCGAAAAATGTAAAGCAATTATTAAAGACTGTTGAGCATTCATAAGCAAAAAATATATCATTTTTATTACGCAATTAGCATACATTTGTTTCATTCGTGTCAAATTTTCAGTGTCTGCTGCTATTTTTTCGTTCTTTTTTCTGAAAATAAAATTTCCCCGCTTTTCATATTTTCGTCAAAGTGAACTCGTCTTGATACTTTACCGATTTCTTTGATGTGTAGGTGATTAAAAGCAACCATATACAAAATCAATTCCTAAATACCAGCAACAACATTGTTTAGGATAGATTAAATACTGGAGATAAACAGCGACATGTAATAAGTCATCGATGCAAGAAACCATCTTGCATCCTTTTCTGAACTTTCCTTTTGAAAAAAGTGGAAACTCAATTTTTCTCATCCAACAAATGTTTTGACTTCGATTCTAAGTCACACCCAATTTTCTGAAGCATTAACACTGGAAAAATAGGGCGGCTTAGATTCGACTAAATACGGTATAATATATGTATATGTCAGGTTTGATAAGTTTAGCTTCAAAATTAAGTAAGTAACAAATGAAAATGGAGCGAACTCTTTACCATCGCGTAAGGATTTGTGGGTAAATAAGCCTATGTAAAGGTGGAGCGAGCACTGATGAGAGAGAACGCATACTTGAAAAGGCTTAGCTGGTGACTCCTTGCCGAAGTGTTGTTTATTGTTCTACTCGGTTGCGCACTATATATATATACATACGCACTTCAACCTTTTCCATCTTCACAATAATTCGAGCTCAGCTATGGTCATTTAGATGTTGTCCATAGAACTACCACAATAAAATAAATTGATGTTGTTTACGTTGCAATATCTTTCTCAGAAATGCTGCGAGTACGTCATTAATCGTGTTGATATTTTTTATTCAAGTACGTGACGCTATGAATGTGTTATACTTACTGTAACATATCTGCCCTAATCCGTTTTCTGAATATTTCGGTGTATAAAGGATTGGTAAAAACATTTTTCATAATAATTCATAATAAACACTATTAATAAACCAAGAGAATGCGATATTCTAAATCTAATTCTTTAAAATCACATGAAAATGTTTCTTAATACTCTTTTTATTTGATAGATTTTCTGTCGCATACATTGGTAAAAGTCTGGAAATGATGAATTTCAAAATTTTTGTTTGGGGGGTATCTTAAAAGACAGTAACTTTCTGTAATCCTGTAACCATGGCATTTTTATCAATTTTAATCAAGAAAAGATATTGTGAAATAATTTTATACTTTTTTATTCAATGAACAAGAAATTGTATTTTCAATTTATTTAAAAGATTTTCGAAAATAAGAGAAAACTCTTATTCAGTCGTGGAGTTTTACTATTCCGAAATCACTAATTTTATTTTTTATATGTTAACATTTTTCGTGTTCGATAAATTACTATGGTTGTGACTTGGTCTGTTAATTATTGTGTCTTTTGTGTTTAAGTTAACACCATCGGATATTATATACACGCACATTTATTAATGTCGAGAACGGCAAGACCCTCTGTGGTTCAGAGTCCCGGAGTAACTGTTCGAAACTGAACCAGTAGGGGTGCCAGATACAACATAAAATATATACAAAGAAATGCTACAGAGCCAGCCGCCACAATACGTACTAGGTAAAATTTGTATCAGAATTTCTTTAATTTCTTATTAAATTAATTTTTTTTGTATATATACAATATTCCACAACTGAATTTTAGTTTGCTGTCAGAGAAAGAAAATTTCTGGGTCAGTCATTATTTCAATTTTTTAAGTTGTGTGTGCGAAATATTAAATTTAAAAAATATATTGGTCCAAAAACTTTCTTAACTCGAAATTCTAACATTTCCCTTTGTGGAAAAAGGTAAAAGGGGTTTATAAAAAAAAAAATAATAAAATTGTTTCTGAAAGAGAAGACGTTACTTCAGATCGAAGACGCGTTTACAATCCAGTCAGACTTCGATAGATCCTCTACCCCCTTCTCCAATTTTTTTACAAATACATCATTTATCATCACAAATTGACGACTCACGAGACGCTTCGCTACATCGCCAAATAAGTTCCGATACATCCTTTCCGAACAAGAAAAAGGAGGCCTCCTCTCCTTCTCTCCTTCTTCATAAATTTCGATATAAAATTTGATACCTAAGCAGACGAACTTTTCTGTGCAAAACGCTCTTTTTCTTTCTCTCGACCTTCCACGAGACGGATTTTTGCTTCTTATCTGGTGTTCCATTTTTCTCTATTGCTTTCCACATTCCTTCTGCATAAAGTAGTTTTTAAAAAAGGACTACCCCCTTTCCCATACACTGCAGTTGCTTGGTGAGGTATAAGAGGTGAAAAAAATACCACACAAGATGTGTACGCGGAAAAATTTGTGACGGAAAAGAAGGGTATAGGGTGGAGGAATGGTGGAATGTTTCAAAAATTAGATGTTTCGAAAGGATTGGAGAGAGTGGTTTCAGATATGTCAAAACTGTATTTTCAGAAAAATGTTTGGGGTAACACCACGGTTTCTTTAAATATTGGTGCATTGTTAATTGGTGCATTGTTGCTTTAATTGTTTATTTTTCAAAAATGATTTATAGTTTTTAACACTCCTTTATTAGCTTCAATTGTATGTAACGGAATCTTTGAACTTAATTTGACTTTAAAAGGTTAGATTAATTAGAAATTTTGCTCACTCGTCAAGGATCGATGGCAATACAATAATTGAATAATTTTGTTCCATTGTCCTGATCAAGATCATCAAGATTAACGATTTTACATTTAAAGATTTGGCAGTTATAAGATTAAGTTACAACTTAGTTTGATTAACAATAAAAGGGAGTTTTTTTTATTTTTTTTAAACTACAATTTATTTTATTTGCTTTGTGTTTTAGTGAAAAATAAAAAATGGGAGAAACCCCACTTCTTATCAAAACTAAAAAAATAACTTTATTCTTAGGAAAGTTCTAAATATTCATCCAACATTTATGTTTCATCACAAAGCTACGTTAACCGAGGGGTCGTCTTCGTGAGTTCATGAAAAGCGTTTTTCCATCGAGGTCAGGTTCGAGTCATGGTACCCCTGAAGATTCAGCGTGCAGAGGGGGCGATGCACGTTATAGCAGTTGAGGCTCAGTCTTTACGTGAATAGTGTGGTGTAGAAATTTAGATAGTGGGGAACAACTCAGGTGCTGTCCTCGTCACTTGACCGAGTTTCGAAATGACCAGCTTCCTCACCAATAGTCCTCGGGTAGCTTCAGAGTACAACGTTGATGAATAATCAATTAATTGTTTTTGTATAAGACTACAGTAATGTATATCTGAGGCAAAATTGATGTAAACAGACGTTCTAGGAATTGTAACTAATTTCGTATTATTAAAGAACTAGTAGGGATTAAAATATAAGCAGTTTACTAACTAAATATTTATGTCATGTATTTTGATAATTTTACTAAACACTAACGAACGTCGAAACTACTAAGAGCAGCAGAATAAATATTCATGTGTGTATGATTTTGAAAATTATTAATACTTCAGTTGCAACCTTATTCAGACGAAGTACAGCGAAATGGAGACAAGGTCGCATAGAATAATTTCTGAAAATTTGACTGAAAAAGAATATTCTCTTTTCTACACTGCTGGCCACCGTAAATGCAACACCCTGAAGGAAGCATGCAAATAACATGAAATTTACAACATGCATTAGAGGAGGTGAGATATGCAAATGATTAGAATTTCAGCGCAGACACACATCACGCGCGCCTGTGGCGCCACCTCAAAGCGCTATTTAAGGCTTGGAGATTTCGACGATTTCAAGTTTGGAAATTGTGTTTTTCTTGTGGTTTTTCAAAAAACGATCAGTTACGTCTCGTAGAAAACAACGATCAGCTTTTGATTAAGTATCCGAGTTCGAAAGAGGAAGGATAGTGGCCTACCAAGATTGAAGATTATCTTTCAGGCAAATCGGTAGTCGTATTGGATGAAACCAAACAACTGTAATGCGGATATGTCATCGTTGGATGCAGGAGGGTACGAAGGACCGATGTGGTCAATCGCATCCACCTCAGTGCACCATTTCACGTGTGGACAGGCAAATTGTGCGCATGGCATTGACGGATCGCTCAGTCACATCACGAACCATAGCACAGCACATTGAGTCTGTAACGCATCATTCAGTGACTGCGCGTTCCATTCGACGCCGTTTACAGCAGAGTGATCTGTCCGCAAGGCGTCCATTGCTTGGTCTACCCTTGACGCAGAACCACAGACATCTCCACCGCCAATGGTGCGATGTATAAAGGATATGATGTGGGCGGCAGAATGGAATGAAGTTGTCTTTACTGGCGAGTCACGATAGGCTGATTCGAGTCTGGAGACAACGTGGCGAGAGGATGCTGAGCAGCTGCGTTATGCACCGCCACACTAGTCCTGTACCAGGTATTATGGTATGGGGTGGTATTGGATATCACTCTCGCACTCCTCTAGTAAGCATTGCCGGTACTTTAAACAGCCAGCGCTACTTCTCCGAGGTGTTGGAGCCATTTGTCCTTCCTTACTTCAGGGCTTGGCCACAGCCACATTTCAACAGGATAATGCGCGACCACACGTGACACGCATTGTCCAAAGGTTCTTCGTCAATCACCAGATTGAATTGCTTCCCTGGCTGGCTCGCTCTCCTGATATTTAGCCGATAGAAAACATGTCGTCAATGGTTGCTCAACGATTGACCCAGATTACACCCCCAGCTGCCACACCAGATCAACTTTGGCAACGTGTGGAATCTGCTTGGTCTGCTGTACCCCAAGAACATATCTAAAGTCTCTTTGAATCAATGCCGAGGCGTGTGGCAGCGGTGATCTCCAACAATGGCGGTTACTCTGGCTACTGATTCTGGCAGAACCACACTTCACAGAAGTCTATAAATTTAATCATTTGATACTTGGTCAACATGTTATCTACAAAATAAATTTTGTTGTACTATCTCTTGTCTTTCTTGGTGTTGCATTTACGGTTGCCAGCAGTGTATGCATTACTGATTTTCTGAAACGAAACTTCTCTGAAAACGTTTTGTATCAGTTTGATAAAATGTTTATTTAGAAACTTCTACGTACCTCTTAGATAAGCGGTAATAAAATTTGAGATGTTTCCAACCCTTGCGACATACCTGGATTTGAAATAACAAGACAGAACAGTTTAATAGTTTACTTATTCCATTTGAATAAAATATCAAAAACAATTATACTCTTAAAACGATTTACTTAACCAAAAAAAATCTTATTCACTAAACTTTATAATAATATTACTTATCTCGCGTTTCCTAACTGAAGTTTACTAACCCAAAACTTCTTCGCTCTTCGCTTGAGGAATATCTACAGATATTTTCATTCAAAAATCCTCTTTTGCACTTTTTAACCCTCTCACTAAGCTCTTTGGGACTTCTAAAATGCCGTTTGCGGATCTTTTAGAATCCACACTCCAATTCACCACTCTTAAACTGAAATAACAAAACTCATCACGACTCTTTCATAAGCAAGTTTCTAGTAATAAACACCATAATAAGTTTAGTTAAGAGGAATGCGTGGGAGAACGTGCTCTAAGATCACTCAATGCAAATACGATTTAGATTAAATTTCATACCATTAACCGTTTTCAAAAGAATCTGCTCCCCATTTTAAGAGAAGATGTTGAGACTATGCATGTTTCCTTCAGGAATCTGACAACTTGCGACGACTTTTTTGTTCGAAAAATATAAATATGGGGACTTTTTGTGGTTGTTAGACTTATTTCGTATTTTTTAAGAAAAATATGCTACAACCAAGAAGATACTCCGAAAATACGAAAATTCAGTTATTTTCAAGAAAAATATGTAACTAACATCTTAAAGTTGTATTTTAAGTTTATTTAAGCTTATTATAATTTTTGTTTCAGAATTATAAACTTTAAAGTGGTTTTTCTCAGTTTGTGTGTTTTTCAAAACATTAGTGCATTCAAAATGCTACTCCTTCCACAACTATTTACCAATCACTTCCACTTTTTTTTGCTGCGTGTTGCATATAAAGCATGCAACAAAATTAGGGATCCATTTTGCTGTAAACTGAATACTTTTTTTTAAAAAAAAATTAAAATGTAAGAGATATTGACTTTTTCGTTGATTTTTTACATGTATATCAACATTTTATTCTTTTTCTCAAAAACGAATTAAGTTATTGTAAAATCGATCCCTAAAGTTGTTTATAACATCCATATGAGAATTTATATTACAAAAAATTTCAGTATAAAAAATTAATAATTACAAAAAGAGTAGAATTTTAAAAAATTTCCAAATTTTCTTCAAAAAATTTAAATTTTTAAAATTGTGGGAACAATATGTGAAAAATTTCATCTCGTATCATTTTCTGGGATAGAAACACTATATAAAATGTTAAAATATAATTTTTAAATACATAAAGAAAGAAAGTAGCTCAAAGGGTACCAAGTCGCCTTAATGGTGGACATTTTTCACTAGGCTACACGTTTGTGCATGAACATGGAGATGAATAGAATCACGCTCAGACAAAAAACTACAAATACTCAACGATAATAGCGCACTTCTTCATACATTTCAAAATGACGTTCAGGGGGTGAGTGGCCTACGCGTCACCCCTATCTTGTAGCGGACAACTGAGGGGGGGGGGCC
>BMAV01025971.1:162286-196831 GCA_019973955.1 Trichonephila inaurata madagascariensis
TCATGCTTCTTTTGATTTTGTCGATTTTGGGGAACAAAAAACAATAAAAAACTAATTATTGAACAAATAATTAGTATTAATTAATAAAATCAATCATTTAAAACAAATATTTAATTAATCTTAAAATTATAATCAATCGGGAAAAAAATCAAGGGCTTAGGGGGTCTGGACCCCTAGAACAGCCCACTTGTGTGCGCCACTTCTCGGTACCTAGATATTCAGTCAAAGTCACCTTGAACGAACAGCCTTGGTCTATATATATAGACCAAGGCTGTTCTATCTATCTATCTATCTATCTATCTATCTATCTATATATATATGTATTGCATTGCATTAATGAATTATTCTTTAAAAAAAGTTTATTCCACCTATAAACGAAATTAATATTTCATTTTAAGAAAAAAAAAAGCAAAAAGGAGAACAGCTGAGCAAAAAAATTGCGTCCCTTATTAATAAATAGAGACTAATTATTATTAAATAGAGACTAATTTAAAAAAAACTCCCCGATAAGAACAGTGTTGGTACTGTGCGTTAATGTACTCATATCTAATATAATATATTTTTCATTTATTTGTATCCTATTAATTTGACTTTTTAGTGTCTCTGTTTGTGTTACTCACATTTTACCACATATTTTTGTACCAAATCAGATCTTAAGAGTCTTATAACAAAACTCATATCAAATTGAATTTAAAATTTCACAAACCAAAAAATAAGCAAATAAAATGAGATTTGAAATTCTTACAATCAGAATAATATTATAATGGAGTGTTATATCACCATTGAAAAATATATTACTTACAGATTAAAAAATAAATTGAGCTACATGTTGTATTAAAGGTAAGCATTTTGACTGTAAAAGAATTCTGTTGAACACACTGTATTTTACTTTGAATTGAAGATAGGAATTTAAAGCTATTTTTACGAATTAGTTTGATCAATATCGGAAACATTCTTAGATAGAGAGAGATTAAGAGGTTTTAAATTGTGAAAATAAATACCTTTTAATTTTACATTGAATAAATTACAATTATAGTAAAAAGAGTTATAATAATGGAGTTCTTGATTAAATATTGTTTTCTCTCATTTACTACAAACGAGATGAATTTTTTGGCATTTAAATTGATTTACTACCACTAACTTAAAGGAAAACAGGAGTTACTCGTACTTTTTCAAATTTTCGTTTATTACACAGGTAAAAAAAAAATGAAATAAGAGAAATCAAAATGAAAATTTTGTACGGCTGCTTATTTTTAAGAGAGAATACTGATTCTGCAAAAGCGCTGATTTGCTAGATCAAATCATTTCCCCCTCACTTATTCAAGGCACGAAATATAAATTTAAACCATTATTAGAACACAAATATTATTTTACAGAAGTCATTTTTTGTGCAAATACTGAAGCTGAATGGATAAATTGGAAAAAAAAAATATTGAATATCAAATCAGGTAAATTTCTACAGATTACATCTGCTTCTTTTCCCCTCTGTTCCCTGAAAAACATACACAGCGAATTAATTTCCTTCCAACATAAATAAAAAAATCTTTTTCTTGAACAAATAGAAAAGATAGCAAACAAAACTTATTCACCAATTCACAGAAATGGCGAATAAAAGTTACTTTCTTCGGGCAAGATATTTCTTTCGTTTTTTTTCTCATTTTTTCTCCGAGACTTATTCTTATCAATGAAGTATGTACTAACTAATCACAGATTTCTACATATATATATATCTACATATATATATATATATATATATATATATTACATTCCTCTTCATTACACCTCCAATTTATTTCTCCTGGTCCTTTTTTGAAAAGAAAAAAAAAATTCACACAAAAAGCAAAAAATCGTCTTTTTTTTCACTTTAAAATTTTTGTAGAATGTAAATAATTTAAATATGTTTTTTCCTTATATATATATAAAGAAACAGAATACTTGAAAGAATATATCAACAAAATATATCTCAATCCTATCAATGTTACTGTGAGAGTTTATTAACGTCACACTATAAAGCTACACGAGGACTATGTGAGGAATGCCCAAAGAAGCCGAGCTCATCCGAAAAAGGTTTAGAGCTACAAACCGATCCCTCGGGAAACCATCACACCCACGACCAGTCTTTCTTGGAAAAAAAACAAAGTTTACTTTTTATAAACAGTAGAAGACATAAAATAGCAAAATACAAATTTAAAGGTAATTGCTCTATATGTGCCGGAATGTAATACAATTTGCGAGGCTACAGGCGATAGACCTCGTCATTTTCAACCATGGTCAAGTAACAAGGATGACACCTAGACTGGTACCCCCTTATTCAAACTACTACACTACGCCAACGGGAAGACTTTTTATACTTATTTAATTTATTTTCAAAACTCCTCATGCATAACATGAGGCTTGCAGATATAAGTAGTAACACAATTATATAATTTAAATCAAAATTAAATATACATTTAAAGTACTACGTTTGGAAACGTGATTTTGCAAAAGAGCATAGATGGATAATTTTCTTGATATTGAGTGTCACTTAGATTAGAATACACGTATAAAATTGTTTTAAGGACATTTTGAATAAAAAAAAAACTATTTAAATACAATATTTTGGTAAAAAATTAACTTAGAATAATCTTTTTTCAAAATATTCTCCTTTTGTGAAAAATTCTTCTATTTTAACAATATTTTGCCTGTATATAGCTCAGACCTCTCTACAGAAGCTCAACTAGAATTTTTGAAAAATTCACATTATTTTCTGAGTTACCACCCATTGAAATAATGATCGGCGTTTTTTTCTTAAAATTGCTCCTCTCTGTTGCCGTAAAACATGAATAAACCCACTTCTAAGTTATATAATTCAAAAATTCTAATTGAGCCTCTGTAGAGAGGTCTGAGCTATATACATTCAAAATATTATTATAATGGAAGCCTTTTTCACAAAAGGAGAACATTTTGAAAAAAGATTATTCTAAGTTAATTTTTTGCCAAAATATTGTATTTAAATAATTTTTTTGTCAAAATGTCCTTAAAACAATTTTATGCCTGTATTCTAATCTGAGTGACACTAAATATCATGAAAATTATCCATTTATGTGCTTTTTTAAAATCAGGGTTCCGAACTTAGCCGGATACCTTAAGGTAAAAATATAGAATAAAAAGGATGGGAGGAAATACACAAACATAAATAATGGGAGGAAGTACCAAAATAAAACTTTAAAAATCTATACAGCGAACAAATTTTCTTAAGACATTAAGGCTTTCAGTACAATGGACCAACAAAGACAAAACAGGGGCCAGGAAATACTTACACGTTTCAACTCCTTTTCTTAAATTTTCTCTTTTACAAAAACATAGGTTAGAATACAACAATACATGCTCCGCAGTTTCAGTAGCCTGAACACAAGAACAAATATCACTACCGATTAAATTAAACCTAGACAAATATCTCTTAAAACTTAAATGTCCTGTGTTAGAATCTGGGGTAACTTAAAATCAGTTACTAATTTCTTACATTTGAGCCATTGATAAATGGTCGGAAAAAAAAACTTTTTAATTCACAAAGATTTAAGTGAGGCCAAGAATTCAGTGTTCCAGGAGGAAACAGTTCTTTCCCAAGCTAAATGCTTCCAATGGGACATTGGCGAAGACTTCGAAAAGTTCTTTGAGGCTCGATTTATTTAACCCGCGGTCACTCGCGCCTGTTTTGCTACCGCCGTTACTCGCGGGGTGTAGAGAACACCCCAAACTTTTAACACGTGTATTTAATTATGAAAATAAAATTAAGTCATTATGATACATATTTATAAAGTACAAGATGTTTTTTGTATTATACAAATAAAATTGTTAAATTTATTGCATACAAATGAGACTAACATTAATTTAAACTAAACATACAAAATTTTCATTTTAAAACACATAATTATATATTTTTTCATAAACCAGTATATAAAACATATATACCAGTAATAAATATACTTTATAATTAATGGGATAATGATAGTAGAAAGTAGAAAAATAATATTTTAATCATTTTCCAAACATTCAGAGCAGACTGTATACAAATGCTCAACTTCTTGCGGGAGTTCTCAGCCCCGCAGATAAACTTTTGAAGGTCATTACATTCCAATCTTTCGAGAAAAAGGGATCGCATCAGGCCTGAAGGTTCAATGACCTAAAATGTGCAGCTGCAGAAAACATCGTGGTCCTGGGCATTCTTTTTAGAATCCTGGGAGGATTTTCTTGTTGCTGGTGTGTACAGAACACCCCTCGCGAGTGATCACGGGTTAACATACATCAGCCTCTCCACATGGAGAGTCTTTAGTGGCGCTTGGTTCGAACCCAATAGTACGTGACTACAACGCTACCGAGGCCACATCTAATATCACTATATTTGTTTCACATAGATATACTTTGTGTACAAGAAACGCTAACTACTTTGAATTGTTTCTAGAAATCTGAAACATTTTAGGGTAATTATTTTGTATTTTAATATATTTTACTAAATTGGCTTTATCGTAAATGTATAAGAGAGGTATGGACTAAATAAACTTTTAAATTTATAATACTGAGAATTTTTTAGAATGAATATATTATGAAATCTATGCATATAACTGCCATTTTTATCAAATAAGAAAAATTGTCTAAAAACTTACGAATTGAATTTTAAAATTTGTGTAGATGGCGAAATCCTTAAGGAAAATATAAAAAAAGATACCATTGGGATTCTTTGACAAACTTGTAAACTTATTATAGCAATCTGGGAATATAGATCCGGAAAAAGATCGTTTCAAAATAATATATTTTATCTCTCATTTCAACATAACTGGATATAAAAATCTCAAGAAAGTAATATCTGCATTTATGTCTTCCACCCCCTCCTACTTTTATAAGTCAGGAGGTCTGCGAAATGGAAATTTACAATTTTAGATACATTCTTTTTCAATTCCTACTATTAGCTCGCACTGTCTATATATTTATTTATTTATATATTTGTAAATTTATTTATTTTTATCTTGGTGGAATTTTCAATCGTTAATAAAATACATTTTAAAAAGCCGAATTAAGCTGAAATTTTATATACAGGATCAGTTTGGATGACAATACAATAATTTAATTATAATTAATAAAAATTAATGGATTAAAACTAGTTATTTAAAGAATTACAAATACAAACACGTTGGCGACTTGTGTCAAAACTTGAAAAGGTTTCTTTCTCACTTGTTAAAGCATTCAGTTGGACTGAAATTAAAAGGACAATACGATACTTTAATGATAATTAAAAAAAACTAATTACCACTTAATGTTGTGATTATGTCCTATGTATAAACATATTTATATTATCTGTAACTATTTAATAAAAAGTAGCTAAAAAGTAAAATTTTTCGTTGTTGATCTAAGTAGGAATTGAATTAAAAACTATTTTTTTTATATTACTTGTTTCCAACTAAGTCGATATTCATCCTTTAGGGAAAAACACAAAATACTAAGAATAGGTTATTGCTTCTCATGAATTTTATTTTAGGAATAGGAAATGTGTATATGACACTCACAGAAGGAATGAAATGGTTACAATTTCAATGATTTACTTATTTTTAAGTGCATAGATTGTGCCGTTACTATTCTATTCTAAGTGTCCCCAAGAAGCTGTGACACAGAAGATGATAAATACTCCATCATCCAGCACTCGCAAATAGTTTTGTAAGACGTTTCGTAAAGTCTATTTAGCAACCTAGAATATTACAAAACGATGTACTTATAGTTCCTGAATGTTGTAACGTTGTGACGGGCTCACGCGTCTTTTCATTAACATGTCCTTTGGGGTTCTTTTGGGGCCAAGATTAATGGCAAAATTTTTTAACCAAAACCCAAGAAGTGAAACGTGAAGGAAAGATGCAAATTAGATGGCTTTTAAATATCAGAAGTTTCAGTAAGGGGTGTGGAAATTTGGGGAATGTTTTGTTAGAGATTGTGATGCAATCGTGAGGTGACAGCCAACAGAGGTTATATCTCGAAGATAGAGCCATTAGGTCAAGGTGCATACCATTGCACTCGAGTAAAGACGCAACTTCCTTAGTATGGGATCAATGATTAAATTAAGGTAGGATTGACTATTTAATATTCTATTTAATATTAGGACTTGCGTTATTAATGGAGTTGAGATTAGGCGGGTTAGATATTGATAGTGGTCCGAGTTACTTCTTTCGGTATTACTTGTATTGTGTGTTTGTTCAACGTAGATTCTCACATATATAATTATTACCTAATATGTTAGAAGTTAATTTTAAGGTCTTAATAAAGTCATATTAAGATCATGGAAACTTCTCATTCTTTAGTTGACCCTGCAGCTCTAGCTCATGCAGATAATCTAAGAGAAGGGCACCCTAGGGGGCCATTTTCACAACGTTTCTCGTCATTCATACAGAATGACGGATTGCATTACTGATGTTAAATTTCATAACAATATAAGAGTTGTACATGGTGTAATTACAGTGAAACACGTTTAACAAGAAAATGCCTAAGACAAAATATGGGTTTATACGAAATAATACAACTGTACCGACAAACTACTATGTATCTTCATGCATTTTTTTTTTCTCTGAACACGAAACAAAATGGCTTAACACGGAAATATTTCCCTTCTGGCAATGAACAAAATACGGAAAATACCAGACGGGAATTGGACTGTTCTGTTGCATTATCGAAAGAATTCATTGTAGTAGTTGATGATAATGTATGTACTGATCCAAGTATAGAGCAGACAGACATTTTGGAGTTTCTTCAGAGCTCCAAAAATATCATTGATGCAGATTTTTATTTCCAATGGCCAGGGTTACAGAAGACCACTACACAACAAGGGGGTAGAAAGGGGCCTGTGCAACATGAATTCTATGTAGATGTTTCAGGAGACAGTTGTGTACAGTGGTCAGACGAAATTCTGCAACAACTTTACGTCTTGGCTACATGGGATAAGATTGTTCCATCCGATCTTATTGGAATTTCTCTCAGCGTATTTTCTTGTGAAGAGAGAGATCATTCAACGTTTTCTTAATGATGCCCACAGCACTGGTAAAAGGGACAGCTTTCCTTATTATCTGTTGAATGGAAGATCCCTTCTTTGCTAGGTGGTCTGCAAACTCATTACCAGTTACACTGCAGTGTCCAGATATCCACTGCAAGACGATTTGCTTAGATTACTCAGACAGACTCTGCAGCAGTTTTTTACAATCAAGAATGTTAGAGGAGGCACTAGGAGAATTTCAGTTCACCGCAAAAATCGCCGCTTTTGAATCATAGAAGACAACTGCCCTAGTAAAGCTATCCAGATGATTGAACAGTTGATGCAGATTCTGACTATGAAAATGAAATGAATAATACAGCTCTTGTCCCCACATCATTCAAAATGATGAATGTCATGAAATGTACTCGCAGTTATTGAGACGCACATTTCAATGGAGAAATAGCTTACTGTGTGAGAGTTATTTTAACGTCGCACTACGAAGGAACACGATGGCTATTGACGGCGGACATCGTCATTTTGAACCCTCGTAACACCCTCTTCAAGCTACCATACCATGCCAATAAAAGGACTTTGAACTTCAACAGATTTAATGTGATTCGTTTTCCTTTTACAAGATGGGTCTTCAGTGGTACCAGGATTCGAACCCAGAACACGCTGGGCATGAGATTGTGAACATAACCACTGGGCTAATGTCTGTCATTTTTATCATTGTTTCTGATGGATGGGAGAACCAATGCATTGCAGTTTCAATGATGCCGATAAGATTTGTGACGTTTGAAACACTTTCCTCTACTATAATTGGCTGAAGAAAAACAGAGGTAAGCGAATGAGACTGATACGACTGAGATATGGAATACTCTAATGACTTTAATTCTTTCTTTGAACGCTTTAAAATACAAGCTTGACAAAAGAAAATTATTGAGGAATATTTAAAAATGTGTGTTTAATATTTTTAGAAGTTTTTATATCGACGTTATTTATAAATACCTATATAAAAGTAATTCAAAAGTTTTTAATTAATGAATGTTAATTATGTACTGTTAAAATTGACAAAAATGTTATTTTCATTTTGCTGGTTAGGGCAAAGAGTCATAGGAGCATCCATATTGACAATTTGTGCACCCTATTATTAGAATGAAAAATATATAAGAAGTAAATTATATATATTTGAAAAGCAGGTTAAACAAAGAAAAAATAAAACCAAGAGAATTTATTTGGATGGAAGATAGATCCAAATATACGATCCAATAATAGGTGATAAATAAGGTTTACCATACGACAAAAGGTCCCCAGGAATTTATCGTATTTTTTATTAAAATGATTGAACTGACCAAAAATGGTAGTGAATAATACTTTTTGGAAAATGTGTAATAAGTTATACTATCAATTAATTGAGTTTTAACTCATGTAAAAACAAACTTTTCCGGCTCAATAAAAGTCGAATTTTAATGCGTTAGAGTCTCGCGCATTGGTTGTTGAATTAATGGTTTTGAAATTACCTCATACATTACTAAGGTTAAACTGTAAAATCAATTACTTCATCTAGTTAAGTTTAATTTTAGATTTTTAATGTCGGCTGATGAATTACAAAAATTAGTTATCCTTATAAATATTTTATATACGTCTATGGTTAGAATAATATATGAATTAATCATCGTAAAGTGTTGGTTGAAAAGTTGATAACTTTATATTAGATTTAGTTATACTGTTCCCATCCATTGATATACTTTTGTGAATAGCCATAAAATTACCGAGCAAGTAAAAACAATTGTGCGTATTATCTGTAACTCAGTGTTTCTTAAACTGTAGGGCACGCCCCCTAGGGGGCGTCATAACCCTGCGGGGAGGGCGCGAGTCTCTTGAAAATTCGAAAAAAGAATTCTTTTAAAAATTATTAACTTACTGAAAATAAACAAACAAATACATTCAGCCATAGTAAAAAAAAACACTCATTTACTACACCTATAAATGAATCAGTAGGGCTTAATCTATTTTATAATTAACTTAACAATACCAAGTTAAGGACAAGTTTAATAATTACCAGTGACCCTATGGATTAGAGTCATATATAAAATTTATGCCAACATTAACACTTATCTTAATAATTTGTACGGTTTATAATTAATCTCTTAAATGTCGATTAAAAATTATGCGATTCGCTCTCCAATGCCCACGTTTAGCACATAAGTAAGCGCATGTGGTGTATTGAGGGGGTGCATGGTAGAAAAGGAATAAATAATCAAATTCTCTGAAATAAGTGAATCCTTCGCAAACACTGTCAAGGTCATTTTATTGCTTTCTAAAGCCTTCGGAATAGTTCCAGGAAAGATCGTACCTCGGAAAGACGTATATATACGTCTGAGGGCAATAAACACAGTGGCTGAGCGAGACGTTTATATACGTTGGGGGCTTAAGAGGTTTAAGTCGTATAGTATGTTTAACGTCCTAGTATTGTATGGAGGGGGGCGCGATGCAAATTATGATTGAATAATGGGTCGCAAACATTGTAAGTTTGGGAAGCACTGCTGTAACTGTCTCTTACCTCAATTTTGAAATTTATTTTCATTTGCATTCAATTTATAACCCATATATAGAATCGATATATTGTAAATACAGTTGTAAAGAGTTTTTTTTAAAAACAAATTTTTGAAAATTGGTACCAAATTGACATGATATATATATAGAATTAGAGGATTTCTTATGATTAATTGTACTATCTGATTTTGGTAGCTTTAAATTCAAAGAAATTTTAAGCAAGGTCGTTTATATGTAGTACAAAATACCGCTTCTAAGCGTCAGCGTGTTGCTTAATGACCGAACAGCCAAAAAATGGACATTGGCTAGTTGTAATTTTTCTGTATAAGTCTTAAAAATTCTATGCGCTTATGAATAGACATAAAAATTTTCTAATCGCATGGAATGATAATTATAATTTTAAAAACGTGACTGATTAATATTATAATTGGTTTTAATTGATTAGTATCAATTGGTTTTAATTCTATAAATGGTACATTAAAATACTTAATATTTTATTACAAATATAAAATATAAATGTTGAAAATACAGTTTATTCAAAATTGTATATATTTTATTTTTATTGTTGTACGCTTGTAATTCCATGACCATTAAATCAATTTATATTTTTATCCTAAATATTCCATTCGAGATTTACTAGATTTACTTCATAAATTTCACATATTTGATATTAATGTTCTTAACAGCTATGACTGAAACGAATTATGCATTTATCACGAGTTTAAAAACACATTTGAATACAAGTAATTATTCTTATTAACTTCTCAGTTAACTTTAATTTAAAATAAATTTTTGAAATTTTAAACATATTACACGCAGTGACTGATTGTTCATTAAATTCACGCTTTGAAATAAAGCAAAGAGTATCAACGATCGACATCGCAATTTACTCACAGTCAGGTTAAATATAAGACAGATTAGTTGGGACTATATTCCCCAAATTTCCACGTTACACCATACTTCACTGCATGCAGGATTTCTAGCGTTATCAGGCCTCGAAACCATAACGACACTAAACTTATACCGACATCGTCGGGCTATGTTCATCATTTAATTTATATGAGAAAATACATGTCAGATTTAAACCAGGAAAAATGTGTGTATAGGTGCCACTGCACATTAAACCAATCGAGGCTCAAAGTTCCTCCTGTTGGAAGGGTGTTGTAATGATTTCACACAGCTCTGGGATAAACTATTTATTTCTCAGTAAGAAAATCATCAAAAAAGAAAAAAATAGAATATTCTTTCACAATTAATTAGCAAAAGGGTCTACAGATTTCGAGTGTCTTTCATTGCAATGTCTCTTATCTCTCGCAAAAAATAATGACGTAAAATAGCTCGCTAGAGAAAAGTCCTATACACAGGATACGTAAACAGGGTTCACTCTCGGTATTTCCACACCGAGTCTAGATGAGTTCACAGGCTCCAAATTCGCCGTGCTCCTTCGCAATTTCTACCGTTCCAAAATTCGCCTTACTTCGCGGATCAAGTATCGCTTTCTTTCGTTGATCGGGACTCAGATCGTTCCCGGAACTTCCCAGTTCAGAGACCGCCTTACTTCGCGGGCTCGCTATCGCTTTCTCTCTCGCTGAAAGGGACCACACCCGGGTCCCTCAAAATCCAGTCTCCCTCCCGGACTCTCTGGCTCTCCTTATATCCTCTCTATCTCTCCTAATCATCCTTCTGTGATCTCTTGTTCTTTTTGCCGCCCCTGTCGGTCTCGGCTCCCTTGATCTCTTATTCTTTTGCCTCCCCAATCGGTGTCGGCTTCCTTGATCTCTTGTCCTTTTGCCGCCCCTGTCGGCATTGGCTTCCTTGATCTCTTGTTCTCCTGCCACCCCTGTCGGACTGAGCCCATCTGATCTCTTGCCCAATGGGCGCCGATGGCTGGGCGCACATTGTAAGTTTTCAGACAGAATCGTGGGAAAACAAAATCACAATGTTATGGGGTCTCTTTTTGACAGTCCGGTCAGCCTGGGAAAAAGGGTCCGAAACTTTGACCACCCAGTTACGAAATTCTTTCCCGGCAATTAGGGAAGTGTCTGGAATTTTCGCAACATCTGTCGGCAAAAGGCAAGGGGTCTGTTACAAATAGGGGGAAGAGACCGGCATCATCTCAGTGTGGAAGTTAGGAATGACAGTGGCAACCAAGATGTCATCCTCGACACCTGAACATGGAGTAAAACTACGAGGTTCATTGCGAATAGTCCTCGTGTAGCTATATGGCCGTGGTAGCCTAGTGGTCAAGATACCGAACTCATAGTAATCACCCAGGATACTCTTAAAAGACATTGGAGAATTCTCGAAGGCTATTATACCTCCCCTCTTAATAATTATTTTGATCTTTCACAATATGGTGAAAAAATTGCTAAATTTTCTTTAAATTTTTCATAGTAACTTTCTTTTTACTCATTGCTGCTCCCACTAAGGGAACAGATGCTAAAGATGCTACAATGATTAAGAAAATGGGATAATTCTATCCCTCCATCCTCTATTTGGAATTGTATTTCTGCTGGTGTTGGAACTTGGTTGATGAAAGTAGGCGGGGCGTCAGATGCAAGGACCAATGGGGTGGCAGGAGCATGGCTGGAATTGTGAGGCTTGTGTTGGGAGTGAACTGGGAGAAAATTAAAGAGAGAAAAGTCAATGGAAATAAGACACTGAGGGATCACACTTAGGCAAGCTATTTTATAATTTCATAAGTTTTCTCAAACTCCAGGGCAGCCAATAGAAAGTCACCTCACTCATGACTACCATCCAATCACAGTTCACCCTCTCTGATGTGGCGTGGTAGCCTAGTGGCTAAAGTAACGGACTCGTGACCGGCGTGTCATGAGTTCGAGCTTAGTACCACTGAAAAACCGGTTTGTAGGGGAGTGATGCAAGTTAAATCTGTCGATATCTCAAACGTCCTCCCTTTGGTGTGGTTGTTAGGAGAAGGGGGTGCCAGCTCAGGTGTTGTGACCATAGTTCAAAATTGCGAGGTCAGTCGCTAAAAGCCCTCGTGTAGCTGAACAGTGTGACATTAATATTCACTCACTCTTGCAGCTTTATATTGCGACATTATATCACACTCTATCTTTCTATCTCTGTGGAAAAGTGAGACATATCTATATTAATTCGTAGCTCATGATGAGAAAAGTTGAGTTTTTTATGTACAATATTCTGAGATAAACTAATTACGCATCCAAAATACTGTAATTGATTGAAATTTTTCTTCTATGAGAAATATCGAGTGAAAAAAAGACGTCATGAACTCTCTCTTAAAAGAAGCGTGGAAGACGTCAAGACGTGAAAGAAGCGTGTCGTCTGACATAAGCGATTACAAGTAATATAAACTCCTTTTTTTTTAAGTCGATTCCTACCTCGTTAGAAAATTGTACTGGCGCCAACTGTTGCAGCCAGTTGTAACTTCGACAGAAATAACGCAGAATAAATTTAAAAGTAAAAAATAAATTTTAATTAATGAATTAATATTTGAAAAAAACTGTATTAACATTAAGTGCCATCCACTAAAAGTTTTAAAAAATGTATTTGCACTTGAATGGATTAATAGAAATTATTTTACTAACGATTGAAAATTTCAACAAGATATACATATATATATATATAGGGAGAGAGTGAACTAATAGTAGGAATTGAAAAAAAAATATTGAAAAGTCAAAATATTGACATATTTCAAAGGTTAGAAACATGTAATTCGAAGCTTTCTTTTTATTCATTAAAAAAAGCTCTAAGCATTTATTGGAAACCAAACATTAAGTAATACATCAAAGTTTTAAACGTATGGAATTAGAAAGATAAATCTGTATCTGAATCAGTTAAGCAAAACTACGCATTACTTGTAATCATTGGCAACATTCTAAATTGTTTCCCCAAAGTTATCACAAAATAAGATTTTGAAAAGAGTTTCTCTCCTGAAGATTCAATTTTCGTTTGAATAATTAAAGGATTTCACATTTTCCTCTCGAGAAATCAGTTATAAGATAAATTCATTTGTAAAATTAATTACTTTGAATGAAAGGCGGATTAATATGAAATTTCACACCTGAGTGACAAGTTTATGAAAATATTTCGTAAGCTTTTCTCTTTAACTCAGAAATCTAAATAATTTTTGCCGAGAAACTTTAACGGGAACTAAGTAAACCTCCTTGCGCGCCACAGTCTAATTGATATTTAAATAAGTTACGTAAATTTACATCTGAAATATTTTCATCGGTGATTTTCAGAACAAAAACGTTTCTTTTAGGTGAAAGAAAATACAAAGCAAAATTTTTGATACAAAATAATAAATTCTCACTTCTCTTTTTCGATTTAAATTAAAATTTTATTTCACCGACAAATGTTTTTGTTTCGCTAAATTATATATGCTGCAAAATATATTTTTAAATGTTAACACACAGCGTGAAGAAATTTTTATAAAAGAAAATGTTTTATTATTTGAACAGGCACGAAAAATAACATCGTGTTTTATTAATGTTTCATAATATTATTTAAATTAAGAAAGATATGAGAGAAATGAATAAAAATAAATTGCTTTGTTGAAAATACGATTACCTGGAAGTTGGAATAATAAGCTACATATGTTTTTCTTAGTAATGTATATATATTGTATTTATTTAAAGATACTTGCTTTCAAAATTGTATCTATATTGCTTTCTAATTTACAGTAAATTTTGAACTAAGGCTGATTTTTTATTTATTTTACAAGTTTTAATAAAGGCATAGCTTAGAAGCATTTGGACGAAAAGTAAAATAATTTTTCTATTTAGAATAGAAAAGAATCTTTCGAAATCATTTTAATTTTTTACCAATTTGAAGAAAAAAATTATTTGAAACAAATCTAAAACCTTTTATTCTAGTTTCTTTGCGCCGACAAAAATGTATTATGTTTTTAAATTCTTCAAGTTTTTACTGAATTATTTTATAATTCATATATATGTAATTTCATCTTAATTACCTAATTCTTTCACTTTTATTTGTTTTTTTTTAAATTTTAATTGACATATTTTTGAAAAAAATCGCTTTAACTTCTTTTTGATGTTACTTTGTTCTGAAGCGGAAGAACAATTTTCTCAAATGGATTCAAATAGTGTGTGTGTAAGGCTTTTGAGAAAAGACCTCAGTTTTTTTTCTAACTAATAAAATTATTCTTCTTTTATTTAAGTGTGCAATTATATGTTACACATTGTTTACCATCCAAAATGAAACTCAAAGAGGAACAAGAGGTATCAAAGAAAATTTTTTTAAGGATGTAGCATACAGCACAAAGGTGAAATGATTGAAAGTACCAATATCCATAACGTTAGCCAGACGACGAAGTCAGAACTGAGTATTGCTTCCATGGCTGGTAATTACCACTACTATGCGCCTCGTAATGAACGAGGTCTTACATGTCTTTCAGGGATGCATGTCAATCCATGCAGTTTTATGAAATGGCTAAAATTTATCTGTAGCAGCGGTTGGTATACGCTGTTCCAGTCGTTCGCTAATCATCGACCAGTCGAGTACGGTAGCCAATAGATAAAAAATATAGGCAAGATAAAACAGCAAGGCAATCTGGTAGGTCTTGAACTTAGCGTGTCATTTGTAGTCTTGCATTGTCCTACTGAATTGTGGCAGGAGGTAAACTCTGAAAATAAAGTGGACCATGGCTCTCAACTCTGAATGATTTGGAGTTGGCTGATCGTAGTATATCGATAATGCATTCTAGGGTAGGGCTGCGAAATCACGTGCAAGACTGGTACTATAATGCTTAAGTCTATAGATAAGCACTTTGTTTCCATGTGTCTCTAGAATCTAATCAAACGATGTTGGTGTTGAAGGCAGGAGAGTATTTTCTCTAAAAGGACAATATATCGTGTTATTCGGCTTTTAATTGAATCGCCATTATAATGTAGGGAACGGCATTGCTTGCGAATATTACAATTTAACATTAAATAAATACAGCAGAGAGTAATATCAACGCATATATTACACATTCAGATACAAATTATTTACACTATTTTAAACATTCATTAAACAAAATTCGTAACAATATACTATTTTTACTCTGTAGTGTTTTTATAGTCTTGTACTTTGGTTCATTTTATTTAGCCGCGGTAGCCGAGTGGTATAGGTATCGGATCGTGGCTTGCCTTGTCTCACGAGTTTGAGCCCAGTACCACTAATGACCCGCCGTGTAGGGGAGCGATTCACGTTAAATCTGTCGAGAGCTCAAACGTCCTCCCGTTGGTATTATGTGGAAATTAGGAGAGGGGGCGGCAGTTCAGGTGTCGTCCACGTCACTTGACCATGGTTCAAAATTACGTGGTCCGTCGCCAAAAGCCCTGTGCGACGCTGAACCGTGCTACGTTAATATTCAATCAATTGGTTCATTTTATATGTTGCATGGTTTAATCTGTACTTCCACTAATCCTAATGTCCTAGAGACCCAATTAGATCGGATTAAGGAATTTCTAACGTCCGTTATTTATATAATTTTCCCACGAAGAAATCACCACATAACAGTTTGGCTTTCTTTTTTGTCATCTACACTACCAATAAAAGTCTAATAAAAGAACTTTCCAACAATCGAAATCAATATCGGATAGGAAATAACATATCACTGAGCGGCGTTACCGCCTCCCTCCTTGTGTCAATACAAAAGTTTCTAAAGACCTACATTCCAGGCATTTTTATCACGTAAACTAGCAGCAGTTTAGCGCACGAGTATTTATGAGAGTGATTTTAGTATCCTCGGGTATTTCTCACGACCTTAAGAAGAACTGGTGTTGTTTTTATGACCACGCGATGAGGAGAGTTTGAAGAGTGACCGGAAAGTGTTTTACTGCCATGATAAAAGTGGACACATTGGTCAAAGAACAGGTAAGGATCTGAGATTAATCCCTCAGTATTTTATGTCAAATAATATATGCTGACTGATGGGATTTTCTATTCTTTCTTTTCAGCTTTAAAAGCTATAATTTAGTCCAGCCTAGCTTTTAGTACTAGAAATATATATATATATCTTATGCTTTTGATAAGAAAATGAATATCCGTATATTTCTTGAAATAATACTTCTGTAGGCTAAAAATAGAGCTAAAAAATTAGTTTGATTTAAAGCGCGATCTATATCAATCTATGTAATACCTTCACCAACATTATTTCTAGTCAAATTTAGATTTACTGAAAATCCTCAACACCAAGATGCTTTTATAAGTATTGTTAAACAAATACAAGTAAGAATTAAAAAAAACTAAATAAATAAAATAAAAAAAAAAAAAAAACTAAGTCAATTCCTACTTAGATCAACAAAGAAAAATTCTATTTTAGCTACTTTTTATTAAATACTTTTATTAATATAAATATGTATATACATAGGACAGAATCACAACATTAGGCGATAATTAACTTTTATTAATTATCATTAAAGTATAGTATTGTCATCCAAAACAATCGTGTCTATAAAATTTCAATTCAACTGAATGCTTTAAAACGTGAGAAAAAAAATCTTTTAAAGTTTTGACCCAAGTCGCTAAAAATGAAACTAATGTGGCTGTATCTGTAATTCGTTAAATAATTAGTTTCCGTCAATTAATTTTAATTAATTATAATTAAATTATCGTATTTTTACCCAAAACAATAGTGTATAGAAAATTTCGGCTCAATGAAGCGCTTTAAACTGTATTTTATTAACGATTGAAAATTCCATCAAGATAAATAAATAAATATATATATAGAAAGTGTGAGCTAATAAAAATAATAATAATAATAATAATAATATATATATATATAAGAATTGAATAAACATTCACCGCGTGCGACACTTTCACCCCAAAATACTTTTAAACATCAGTTCACACGTTTGTAAGCCAAAATGAAGATTTTTCATATATATTAAAATTAACTTGATAATAACTTTTAAATTAGCTTATTTTGTTTTTCTATGCTTACGAATTGAGTACCCGATATAACCTAGACAATGACGCACCCAGACCAGTTACGAGAATGGGATGAAATTACGCATATACAATCCTTATGATAGAATATGCAAATGATAAAATTTTGTTGGTCCGTGAAAGATTAAGAATACTGTGACATATCTTCCTTATAGTGTGTATACTGGGTTCTAATCAAGGGGAATGCATGTATGTTTGTAAATGTATAGAGCCTTGGCGGCATGGGGGGAGGTACTCTAAATAGTCGTCCAATGGTGTGGCCGTTGGACGTGATTACTGTATATTAGATACAATTTCTATGCTGGTTGAATTTGCATATTTAATGTTATTGACGAGCAGTCTTGCGATTATTAAATCCAGTTTATTTCACATCTTGAAACACATAAGAATTTTAAAGACATAAAGCATGGATGGCACTACACAAAGCAAAGAAACGGCTACATGATTAAAGACACAGACAGAAGACAGAAAAGAGGGCGGGATTTCCAGTGATCTCGGTATTTATATCCAGTGGGACATCACATGATTTTGGGGGATGTAGTTCCGGAAGTCCCGGAAGTTAAAATAATTAAACGCTTGTCCTGCAGGACTGGACCATAAATAAATCAAGAGATATTAAAGATTAAATTACTGGGAATTAGGACACATACATATATGTATGGATGCATTCAAGAGAACGTCGTGCAATTAATTTGCAGCTACTGTGCCAGCAGTCGAAAAGAAAACACTCGTTAATTATACTATATTTCTGGACATTTTAAAGGGATTATTATGTTTGATTTAAAGTGAACGGTTTGGGATTCATTGACTAAATTGTGAAATACATGATATATACAAGGTGTCTACAAATTATTTTGGAAAAAAGAATTATTTGTTACATGTAATTTACAGGAAAAAAATTAAAGTATATATTGATGTAATAAGATAGAGAAGCAATACAAGTTTATCATTATCAAAAATATTTGCTGTGGCTTTCTTTCGTTAGTAAGCAAATGTCTCATCGATAGCGGAAGATATATTTAAGTTTTTTTTTTTGGCTTTGGGTTGTATTCTGTATACTTAGCTCAACGAAAGGCAACTTACACACACACACATTGTATGAGCACAGAAACACCCACCTTCTTTTTTCCATCATTTTTGGTGTGAAAAAATTTAAATCTTATCCAAATAACTTAAGTTTATATATTCAAATAAAAATCTAATTGAATTAATTAAGTGGGTAAGTTTTTTTTAAATCATTCAAATTAAAATTGCATTATTCTTTTCTGAAAAATACTTTTTTTCTTTGTATTCAATATCATTCAAAATGAAGTGTCTAATTGGATTAATTATAATAAAAGTATTTATATAGACATATCAACTACCAACACGGAATAAAGATGATTAATTAATTGTTTTAATTTGAAGAGAGCTATTTAAATTTTATGTCCACATCTAATTGTATATTTGAGTAATTATATTATTTTAGCTTAAACAAACATTTTATATTATAATATTTCGCTTTTAAAATAATTAAGGAAAATGATTAGATTATAATCATTACTTCATATCCAATGGGGATAGTTATTTGAAAATTGAAATTATTACATTCAAACATTTGAATAACACAATGCTTAATTAAGCAGTCAAAAAGGTAAAATTCTCCGTATTAAAGATTTATGTGTGCGGACATGATTTCATATATTAATTCCACAGAAGAAAAGCAAGAGAGGTTAGAAGAAGTGTTAAATACATAAAATTGAAGCTATGAAACAGCAGTAGCTATTACAATTTTTTTTGTCACTATTTTTTTTATTGAAAATAATTATAAAATCCCCGTGCAGAACAAAGTATCAAAGGAAAACATTACAAAGGTAAGAACAGAAAAAAAAATTAATTGAATCTATGAAGGATTACAAATATTTACAACACGTTGATTATCTTTTTTTTCTCTCACCCATGGATATTTCATTTTTCCGATCTGTATTTTATGAAAACTTTTCATTCTCATTTAATAAATATTTTGCATCCGGATTATAATATTGACAACGAGGATTTTTCAGTCGATGTAAAGGATATCAATACAAATAACGACATTTAATTATTATATTTCGATTTAAACATGTAAAAAAATTTTAAAAATTTTAGTTAATGCCATATGCAAATTTTATCGTCTTCCTTCAAATTTTAAGAAATATATATTCATTCAATGACTTCTTAACGTGATTACAGCAAAATTTTCCGTATTGCTTGAAATTCTCACTTTTTATTTCTGCTGTAAATTACAGCAAGGTAAAAAAAAGGAAAAATGAATATTAATATATTTAAGTCATTTTTAAGTATTCAGTTTAGTTTTCTTAAAAATTGATTTGCTGCGTTTTTTAGAATGAATGACAAATTGCTGACAAATCAAACAAAATTTTACTTTATGAAAAAGTAGAGAATTAAAAGATTAAAAATAAAAGCATTTTTGTGGTTGAATAACATTTCACAGTACTGATCCATGAATCAATTATTCTCCACTGCCCACGATTGCTATTTATCTCTCTTAAATTACATAAATATTCGATATTGCTAACTTGCGAAATACTTCCTTTTTAAGCCTCCAGTTTAAACTAAATGACTGATAACTTATCGCCTTAAAGAAGTCCTTATTAAAGAAGAAGTAAAGTTAAGCATGATTATTTGCAGAAGCATTCACATTGCACTGGAGTAAAGGATTCGGATTGTCGCCCTTTGTGCCACCAGGGCGAAATGGATGGTTACCACCTCAAGCACTGTCCTATTGTTTTGTTTACAACCATAGGGCAGTTTGGTTAAGTTTGGGCTTTTGTAAAGTTTTTTGTAGACAACTTCTTACGGAGGCAAATTTTAATTCTTTTTATACTTCATCATCATTTTATTGGGCTGCTCGTCGGCTAATGGCAGAGATGCCGAAGATGGGTGGAGGATAAAATATATACAGTCGAACCTCTATATTGCGAATTTTTCTGTATAGCAAACTTTCTCCTGGAACCAAGAACATTTCACGATTTTCTTCGTAAAATAACCTCCCAATAGCGAAGTGCATTTTCTATATAACGAATTTTTTTTCTTGTGATTCAAAATTTTCTTTCTCTCTATTTTTGAAGTATTTCTGGACATGTCGGGTTATTCTCTCTTTTAGCACATTTTATGGCGTCATAAATCTTGAACTGGTTTTATTAGGTGCCTAACTCGTCGAGAGCAATAGAATTTGGGGCATTTCATCCAAGAAATGCAACCTACTACCCCCATTGTCCAGTTCACTGAGAACATCTTCGATATCCCCTTTCACCCTCAGTGGAGCCTCGTGTCCTTGAACTAGTCTCCTTTCACTTGTAGTATTAATAAGTCGTACTGGTAACTTCGTTTCTTGTAGCTCGAAAATGTCAAAACGTAGGTGCTTGAGCATCAAAGAAAAAAATTTAATTCTTCAGGAAGTGGATAAGGGCTTCAAGAAACTTTTCTTATACTTTTTTTTTATAGGTAAGATATATAAATAGATATTAATTTACAAAAAAAGGTATGAATAATGACTTTTTTTAATATGTAGCGTTTATGAATTTAAAATGTGATTTATAAAATATATTGAAAGAGGAACTACATAACGAATTTTCCATATAACGAACTTTTTTTCGGGATTTAGCGACTTCGCTCTATCGAGGCCCGACTGTATATATTTAATTGAAATAAAATTAACTCTTTCGAATTACTTTTTAATAAATTTTGGTAGAATATTTAATGTCTAGACAAGAATTTTCTTGTATAAAAGCAATGATTTTCTTTTTCCTTTTTATATTATGTAGTGAATGTTTTATATAGATATACTATATTAAAAATTCCCTTTCCTTTTTCTCTCGCTTCCTCCTTGTTTTCTATTTCAACTTTCTTTCCCCCTTCGCCTTTCTAGGCTCCTTTTTACCCTTCCTTCCTTCAATACTAGGCAATGCAATCATGAGAAAAGAGCTTTGATCAGTACAATCTTCTCTGAGGAAGAAATAGAAGAAAATATTATAGGGTTAAATTAAAGTAATCAAAGGAGATTTTTAACAAAAAAAAGGAGTTGGAAGGAGAGAGAGGAGGCAAAACGCGACTGATAAGACCGCATTTTGGGAATTGCTTGCGGTGACGTGGTTTCTTATGTTGATACAGCCCTCATTCTCTCCCCCTCCCCCAAATTGTTTTTTTTTTTCTTGATATCCTGTTTTTAGTAAATCTTTTAATTTATGTTACGTAAAAGAAGAAAATCGTGTAGAATAAGAGCAAATATCTTTTAGTCACAGAGACCGACACAACATCGCTTCGGGGAAGTATAGAATGAAGGGTTGTTTCGGATTTGTGACAGTTGTATTTTAAGCAGATGTGACGAGTTTTGGATGTAAAAGGTTAAACTGCTGTTGTTGTTGTCGTGTTCTTCCCGAAGGGGAGGAATGAAAGTTACCATAACTTGAGACAGGTTGGACTTTTTTTCGATAGATGACGACACCACCTATCTCCACCTCTACAATTTAGGCATGAAACTGGAGGGAAGGGAAATATTTTCCAGCCCCATGCACCCATGGTTTTTGCTGCGACCACCCAGAAGACTTTTGGACCCACTGATTCAACAAGCAATTACTCCGTGTGTACTGGGAGGGTATTTAGAGGCACAAGCATCGAACCCAGTGCTTCCGGTATGAAGTCATATGCTCTAATCACTAGGCTACACACGGTTCCCAAAGATTAATCTAAAGGTGTAAAATTCGACGTTAGGTTCAACAAAGTGTCTTTAGTAAAGCAGATATTTATTATATAATTTAAGTCAGGTAGAACAAAATCAACACATATTAATAACAAAAATAATGGGCAAAGAACACGGATGATTTTTTATAATGACCCCATTTTTTCCCCCATCTAGCCTGTACTTAAGTTAAGTGGTCGCTAAAAGGTGCTTCAGTCAGTCAATTATAATTATTAATGATAAGAGCGTCCACATATAAAATTATGTTCAGTTTTAGTATTTATTCCATCTTGAATGATGCTACAATTTTAAGTCACCGTCCAATAAAAAGTTTTGAAGAACATAATTTTGTGGCAACCACCCAAAAGATGTTCCTTCAAAAAATTCTTGCGAACTGTTTAAACTCTGAAAATTGAAGCAAGTTACTTGTAAATACTGGTGTAATACAAACAAAAAATATTAAAAAAAAATAGTGTTAGCCAATTCCTACTTAGACCAATAAAGAAAAACTTTAATTTAGTTACATTTTATTAAATAATTACAATTAATATAAATATGTATATACATATGATAGAATCACATTATTAAATTGACATTAAAACCTTTTAAAACACTTTAAGCTTATAATTACATTTTTTAATAATAAAAGTAGAACGTAATAAGTAAGAATTTATCTTAAAACCAGTGTAAAAGGAATGCTGACGTCTAACTAACATATGATTATTCAGATTAAGTTAAATCTTTACCATAAATTTAACAAAGGCTATTTTATCCAATGGAGCTGTCATCTCGAGGAATAATAGTTACTGAAATATATCTCTTAAACTATAATTAATTAATTAAATTAATTAGTTAATACTTGAAAGAACACTATTAACATCAAGTGTCATCCACTACAAGTTTAAAAAAATGTTTTTAAATTTGAGTGGATGAATAAAAAAGTTTTTTATTATCAATTTAAAATTTGAACAAAATATATAAATATATATAGGGAGAGTGTGAACTAATAGTAGGGAATTGAAAAATAGACACGTGACTCTTAAAGATCCTTAAAACCTCAAAGAACCATACTTAAGGCGGAGAATAAATAGCTAAGTAAATTCTTTCATTCCTAACAAATCTATTTCGAAAAATTTATTGGTTGTAACATGGAAAACCCTTATCCGAGTTCGTGAGATAAATATCAAATAGGAAATGCTATTAAGTTCTACGGGCTAAGAAGAAATAATTTTGAATTCAAATTAAAGGAGTTGTTAAGTATCTGTTGCGCTGGTTCATTGAATAATAGCTGAATTTAACAATGAAGTTAATGAAAAAACAGTAACAATCGATATCATGTATGTGGATATATGGCACAGCTCTAGAGGTATTTAAATTGATGAGACTCTAGTTTTTGCTAAACTAGTGTTTAATGTTGGATAATTGATACAGTTCTACTCACTACACAAATACATAGATAAATATGAAGACATTGAATGGCATTTAAATGAAATCTTCTTGCACTCAGCAATGATACAACTTCTTTTCACGTAGTTCACGATGGTTGTTGGAATTTGGTGATGAGAGTGACCTGCGCATTACCCTCTTATGAACAACGGTTGGGTGATCCGTTCTCGGCCACAGTTCCGGTCGTTCCCTTTTTTCTCAGCAGAGTATCTTCAACCTGCGCGTCGAAATTCCGCTCGCTAATTAATCCTTTTCTCCCTTTTCTCCCTTTTCTCGCTGGTGGCTGCGTCGCCAGCACCCTCTAAAGAATGTCTATTTAGAAATTCCCATATATATATATAATTTTCATTTTCACGTAAGATAAGGTTCTGAAGTTGATAGTCTAAAGGTTAATTGTTTATTAGAAACGGTTATCTGAGTAGATGAAGAAAATACTCAAACGACTACTCGACGTATACTCAAAAAGTATCTGTCATGATGTAAGAAAAACGGTATTTGTTTCTATGGTACTAAAATATATGAGTCGGAGTTTTGGAAGATCTTTCACCATTCTATTTCCAATCCATTCTGTCTCTGACCATTCGGATATTGAGTGAATCAAATATTGAATACATGTTAACAAAAGAGATGCACTGCATATCTATAATAATTTCTTTCAGATGTACAACATATATGCACTGAAGTGCCACTGAATTAAAGATAACAAGGACTATGCAAATTGTGTAGTGCTGCACATCATTTATGCGAAATTGAGGGCGCTGCGGTAACTGCATATATAGCTCGCACTGTGGTTGTTCTGAATTAGTTGTTGGAATTACCAGTGTAGTTCAACTACCTGATTTAGACACCTTTGATCACTAACAAATCGTAGGTGCGTGATGAGCCATTCAATTTCCGAAATCGTCAGACAGCTAGGATTTTCAAGGTTGACAATGTCAAGAGTATACTAGGAATACATGGATTATGGGCGAAAAACTAGCGACTGACTCTGGTGGTCATAAATTGACCACCTAGATGCCCAGACTTAAATCCTACTGAGCATCTTTGGAATGTTTTGGAACACGACGTGAAAGGCTATCACTCAACACCAACGAATCTTACTGAATTATGGACAGCTTTAGCCAATGATTGGCAAATCAATCCCGTGAAACGTTTCCAGAAACGGGAAGAATCTATGCCTTGTTGTGTGGCAGCCGTTATCAAGGCCAGAGAAGGCCAACTCGTTTCTTGGTAGGTATCCCTAATTCAGTGGCACTTCAGTGTATTATAACAATATGAAAGCTTTATTATTTTTCCTTTCAATTAAATATTTTGGTTTAAAAAACAATAATCATGAAGAGACACTCGCTGATTACTCTCAAATTAAACTACATATCTATACCATATCAAAAAAATATTTCTTAATCGTTATTTTACTTTCCAGAAGAAATATCCTTCAAAAATCAAGAAGGAAAACCAGATTTGGTGCAAAATATTCCTTTTGTTATTAATTTCATATTAAGAAAGCTACAATTCTTGCGATAATATTTTTCAAAATAAAATTTAACTATTTTAAACTTTTAATATAATAATCTTTTACAGTGTCAAAGTTCTAGAAAAAAAATTACTGAAAGGTAAGAAGAATGTGTATTTTGTTCCCCGAAATAGAGAAGAGGAAAAGACAGAAAAAGCAGCATTTTCAGAGAGATCCATCATCATCAAAGGAAAGGCGATAAATATCACCATTTAGATGAAGCAAATACTTGAGGACTGAAAAGATTTTTCTTTACACATTCCTTGTTACTTTTTCTTTGTACGGCTTTCCGCTCAATGAACCAAGACGGGATCTACAAAATCTAAAAGAAAAACTTGTATGAAGTATTTTAGTATAAATACAATATTTCTCTTAAATTTGATATCATTAAAAACACCAAGCAAAACTAAGAGACTTAAAACAGTTTTTTTTATTTCTAATGGGGGATACCGATTGGTGTTTTACCATTTCAGACCTAGTACATTCCCCGAGGGCTGGTATCTCTTTTTAGTGTGGCACTAATTATGTAGTATATTAATCCCCGTAAGTAATTTTGACACCCGATTTTCATCACAGAGAGAGGCACTTGAGTCCTGACTATGTGAAACTAAACAGGAATTTAATTTTGCCTAAAGCACCAAGCCAAACAGGCACTCAAGGGATCTATTACATGCCGCATAAGCATACCACAAGGACACTGTCAATTTTTTGCAACATAAAAATCCACCGAATTGGACCAGAGTCAAACCCATAAACTTGAGTGCACAATGCCAGCGTTAAACCAACTACACTACACAGCTAACTAGTGACTCTAAACAAGTATTGCAAAAAAATGTTCGGACTTACTTGTTAGCATCAATCACTTTATGTTTACATTTGTGATACGTAATGCATTTTGTTTTTCAGATTTTTGAATATGTGGGAGCTCTAAGTTTAATAAATAATTATTACAAAACTTAATCCACTTGATTTAATGTTAAGCTGTTTTATTACTGATATGTAAAAATAACATTCATGAGATTTGTTTGAGTGTGTCATAACATTGCGGATTGAAGCTAGCAGTTGGCACGAACCCCGAAATTTTGAAATTCAGATAAGTAATAAGGATGACACTGAATTGGAAATACAATTACCATATGAAGCCATCATGAGGACTTAAAGCCTAGATAGATTTATAGCTTATCGACCATTCTACCCGGAAGATCTAAAAGCCTATATAGATTTATAGCTCACCAACCCTTTTATCCGTAAGATCTAAAAATGCCCCGGGACTCGAACCCATGACTTATTGAATAACACGGAGATCACGAGTTCATGACCATGATCATTGGACTACTTTGATCACCTACAACAAACCTAATGAAGCAGAGAGAGGAAACAGATAGGTATAGATCATAGGTGGCCAACCCGCGGCACGGTGGATCTATAACAGCGGCACGCGAAAACTTAATAAAAATCTTGAAAAGATAATTTACAATTTTATTGTAATGCGGTTGTCTCAGACAACGATAAACCCGGCAAAATTTATTTTAAAAAAACTTAATGAGCAATAGAAATTTATCGTGCAGCGACTGCACCTGCATTTGCTGCATTGTTGTGCGAGTTGGCTTTCCAAAGCTTTTTTCACTCGCGAACTTTTGGGATTTGAGGGAGCGTATTTTTAAAATATCTAAAAAAAAAACACTGGACTGCTCAGTGAGTACTTGCTATTCTAGAATGAAGACCGGCTATTTGATTTGACTTTTTTTAGAATCTTTTATTTTCGACTTACGATATGCTCGTGCCCCTCATGTAAGATTATCACACTTCCCTAGGGGTCGCGTTCCACTTTTTGAGAAACGCTGCCTTAAGTGGTCATTTATTAACCCAAAATGCTTTAAAAAAAGCATTTTTGTTGTTGTTCTTAACTAAACACCATATTAATTCCTCCCACTTTTACCACAAAAAAAAAATGTCGAACTAAAAGTATTTTAATACCATAGATAAACTGCATCACCTTTTCAAATTACTGAACTGAGCTGAACTCAGTGGCGCAACAGCTCATGTGGATCAAGGCCTACTGTGCCTATCTCAACGCTGGGGTGTATGTGCAGATGCTTCGGTCAAGGGGTCACTCTGACGCGAAACCCCCAGTGTTCAGTTCCAAGCAAGCTTGGTACTCATTTATCAACCCACTGAAAGGATGAAAGGCTAAGTCGACCTTGACCAGCCTGGGATTTTAAAATGACTATCACTAAATATTACACCATAAGAAGTAAAAATATACGCAAATCAAAGAAAGAAATTATCAATGCCCATACAGTGTATGGGCAAACCGGTAGTGGGCAAGTTTCGAAAACCCGTAAGTTGTAATTGCAAACATCTTAAGGGGTTAATATTTGAGATCGATTTTCCTAATGAAAATTATTTAGGGATATGTACTGAAATGTGAACTGAAAAATGAGGAAATCTGAAAAAGAAACTAAAAATTTATTTATTTATCGAGTTTTCCATGTAGTGTTAATGAAAGAACTTTTTAGTTGGTATATGCACATGGTTGTACAGGTACACCACTCCTGTAAATAGTCACGCAAAAAAAAAAAAAAAAAAAAAAAACGTGTTACAGAAGTAAATGGCAAATTTCACTATGAAACCAATCCTGAGCATGATTAGATGTTTTTTTTTATATAAAAAGGAATATTTGTCTTCTTTATTCATCATTGAATCCTCAGTAACATATCTGAGCTGTCTGTGATCTAATGAGTTATATTTTCTTTAAAAGGGGGGTTTGAATGAATATCCATTAGTTTTCACACTTTACAAGTTATCACAGCAGTGAATATGCAACTCCTCTGAATATCGTACAGTGTAATGGTCGAAATTCCTTAAATTCATATTACGATTCTTTGAAAAGGAAACAAAGTGAAATATTTATAATTAGTGCTAAAGATATAGTACATACACATTTATCTATCTTTTTATATATATTTGTATAATGACGATTTAAAAACATATAAATACCACTGACATAACAAAAATGTGCTAAAATAAAAGAATTTTGCCAGAAAACAAATCCTGATGCATCTTTTTATAGCCTAAGTCTTTCTTACAAAATCCTTCCTTATCAGGAAGAGTGAATCTAAAAGAAAGAATAAACAACTGAATACAAAGTGAGGGCCAAATATACATATTTATATGACTTTAGAAAGTCAAAAAACTGCTTAGGTACTTGAAAAATGTTTCTTCTTCTTTGATCGCAAGCGTTTGCCATTTTTGCTTTGTTTCAAAAGTGTTATCACTTGCTGCATCCTTTCCTAAACCCCTTCTTTTTTTAAAAAAAGAACTGAAAGGATTTTGAATTTTTTTTTTTCTTATTTTGAATGTATCTTTCTTTTTGATCTCTAAAAAACTTTACACTGATTTTTCTTTCTTTTTTTCATCTTTCAAATCAAAATGTATGAAAGGAAAGTTGTTTTTCTCACCATACTCAATTTTGATATACATTTTCAATGTTAAAATACTACTTAATTTTACAGAAATCAAATGAGCAAGGATTATGGAATTAGAGGTTTGAATAGTTCTATAAATATGTTACACGAAAAAAAAAAAAATTTACCGAAGGCAATATTTTCTTAACCTTCAGATTTTATTCACGAACAAGTGAAACTGTTACACTTTGTGCTTTTAATCACAACCTAACAATCTAAGGCGATCATTATAATATTTTAAAATTTGGTATACGAGTTTTAATTATATCAACCATTATATCTTTTCTTTTATTATTAGAAAATTAGCCGGTATAATTTTTTGTCCCTGAATAGCTACATATATTACAAAAGTTTAATTACCTCAGAAGTATCGTTTTGTGAATCATTTATTGCACATTATAATCAAGGTATGTGAAAAAGAACACAAAAATAAATATTGATAATCACAACTTCCTATTACAGATATTCAAATTAGTTAATCATCTTAGTTAATTTTATACGATTTCTAAAACTACTAATCAAACCATTCTAATTCGCCATTAGTTGAAATAAATAAATAGGAATTACTATCTATTGAACTGAACTCAGTGACGAAATAGCTCATGATGGCCAAAGCGAACTATACCTGTCTCAGTTTAGGTGACCTTAGGCCCTATGATGCATGCGCAGATGTTTCAGTCAAGTGGGCAGTCAGTATTATGTATTATTGACTTAAAAAAAATTAAGTAATCAATTTTAATCCGGGAACTGTGGCGTGGGGCACAGTCTCACTCCAGGCTCACAAAATTTTTAATTGCGAGAAAACTGTTCAACTGTTAACAATGATCTTGTCAATATCATCCTATATGACGTTCTTCATGGGGACTAAAATATAATTGTCACATACTCTCTCTCTTTTGTGAGTGTGGCAAAAGTTATTTTCTTTTTTTATTATAATTTTTAGGTACGTGGGGTCACTGAGTATTTTCTTTAAATAAGCTACATTTTTCCCCTGTAAACGACTTCGTGGTTTTGATTGCTGCGTTGTGCGACTCATTAAAATTTATAAAAGTAAAAATGAGCAGAATATAATATAAAGGAAGAATTAGACATCTGCGATCTCCAACGGATAAAGTTGAAACTGATCAAACAAGGAAAGAACCTTATGAAATAATGGGTATTAATCATGCTAGCGAAAGTAAATTTGAGAATAGAGATGAACATGAAATGTTTGAGCTGAAAGGAAACTTTCAAATGCTACCTTAAAAACTCCATCAAGAAATATATGAGAAGTCACAATTGTACCGCAAGACCACTGCGTCCTTTCAAAAAGACCCAAGCAAGAAAAGGTTCAACATGCTTTTTGTCGATCATCAATGAAATTAAAAGAACTTGAACAAAATATGACAGTTTTGCCTGCAAATATCTTTCTTGTAATTTTAACGAAAAGTGTTTGTGATTTATGTCTTTTATTGAAGTCACGTACATTTGAAACATTTTATTTCAGTTTGATTAGATTTTTTTCTCAAATTATCAAACAAAAATGGAAAAGTCTTTAAAAGTAGTTAACTCCACTTTCTCTTAATTAAATTATTAACTTCAGTTATGATTTTTAACGTGTGCAATAAAAATAATTATAAAAAAAGGACTGGTGTGACTCCATCAACCCCGCGCGACCGCTAACGTTAGTATCAAGTGCGCTTCTCCCTTCTACCTCTTCCGCTTCTTCTTCCCCTTCTCCTTCTTCTTCTTAAAAGAAATACGGAAATGGACATATTTTTGAGTGAAACTATAGAATCACATGGGTAATACATATCATGCACATGACGTATTTCCTAAAAATATCTATTTAACCGGCACAAAAGATCTCTTAGATATCAGCCATTTAATTTAATTGCAGTGAATACGCATGGAAAATAATTGATTGTCCTGTCTCAGGCACCTAGGTGGCCGTCATTTTTCTGGAGTAGCCCGATTTTCAAATATAAGCCTATGTGTAGTATTCAGTTTTTAGAAGTGATACCGAAATGAAAAACCGAAAAGGCTTCTGCGAATATTGACAAATGCGACACACCCTAGACCTGATAAATTCTGTGTCAGATTTAAATTCCTGCACAAATTTTTTTAACATTAGAGTAGATCAAAGTATGCCCAGGTGTCTTTAAACTGTATTTATTTTCAATTCCTACTATTAGCTCACACTCTCAATATATTTATTTATCTTGCTCAAATTTTCAATCGTTAATGAAAAATATTTTAAAGCGCTCAATTGAGCTGAAATTTTCTATACACGATTATTTTGGATGACAATACAGAAATTTAATTATAATTAATAAAAATTAATTGATTAAAACTAATTATTCAGAGAAATACAAATGCAGCCACTTAGGTATCATTTTTGGCGGCTTTTCGACCGTTTTGGTGACTTGTGTGAAAACTTGAAAAGGTTTTTTTCTCACATTTTAAAGCACTCATTTATAATAAAATACTATAATAACTAGCGTACTATAATTAAATGATATTAAACAATATTGTAAGGTTGCTGCAATATATATATATATATATATATATATATATATATTATTTTATCCCTCTTTTTTTAAAATTGGTTGTGAAATTTAACAATAGATACCACTACGGATATTCGAGAACTTCCGGGAAATGCATTCTGCCAAGCAGTAATTCTGTACTGCTCTCAGCTTTCTGCTAGTGCGTGCTTTTCAATAACTCCAAGTCACTGATATTTTTAAAAAAATAGTTTGCCACTACGGATACGTTTTACTTGAATTCAACATGGTTTTGTTGGAAAGAGACACTGCTTCCAAAGCAATACCAAAATAGTGGAAAAGGATCGGTGAATAAAACAATAAAGGCAATGTTGGAAAAATAATTAACGGACTGGGAACAACAAGGATGATGATACTGAAAGTCCTAGGGCAGGGATTGCGAACCAGTAGCACGCGTGCCAGTGATGGTACGCGACACAATATTTTTTGCACGCCAGAGATCAAAATAGTTTGTATTTTATTTCAAAATTTCAAAAATCACTATAAAATTTTACGAACAAACGCGAGTGATCGGTCACGTGGCACACTCTTTTGTTCTTGTCTTGCCTTAATTACGTCTTAGACTACAATTGCTTGTGATCTAAAGTCTGTCTGCGCATAGCAAAGTCAATTTTATTGACACAACTGTATTTTAAAGTTTACCTGTGTTATATTTACGATTTTTAACTGTTATTTAACATGGCTAGTTCAGCAAAAGAACAAAAAGTGCAAGATAGTAAGCGTAACAGAAAATTTCAAATTTGGTGGTTCGAGTAACATGGCATTATTAGTAAAAGCAACAAATCGGTGTGTGCTTTATGTTCTGGAATAAAAATGTGCAGAACATAGTCTGTAAAACGATATTTTGAAATAAATAACAAACCCTCTTGTCCAAAAAAAAAAAAAGTAAACCACAGCAAAAATAATTAATTGTTTTGAAACCGTTTGGCAGATGACTCCCATTCAGCATGTATTCTACAAAAAGTAACATCTTACAATTCATCTTAGAAGTTTGTAATATTTGTGTGACTTTTGATGTTGCAGATTGTGTCCCTGCATGTCAAATAACACAAAGAAAATAACATATCTGAACAAATAATACCATGCATTTGAAATTCTATGAGCATTATTTATACCACAATAGGATGTGGCCACGGTAGCCGAGTGGTATGGGTATCGGATCACGGCTTGCCTTGTCACGAGTTCGAGCCCAGTACCACTAAAGACCCGCCGTGTAGGGCAGCGATGCACGTTAAATCTGTCGAGAGCTGAACCGTCCTCCCGTTGGTGTGGTGTGGTAATTAGGAGAGGGAGGTGCCAGCTCAGGTGTCAACCATGTCACTTGACCATGGTTCAAAATAACGTGGTCCGTCGCCAAAATCTCTCGTGTAGCTGAACAGTGCGACGTTAATATTCAATCAATCAATTAATCATTCACAATAGGATTATTTAGGGTTCAAAAATATAGAACACTTTTGTGATACAGTTAGAAGTATTTGCTGAAATCTTTGTTCTCATTGTTTCTAATTATTTCATTATCAGATATTCACCATGCAGGAAATTATTCTGTTATCAGATTCTGACACGTATTTAAATTCTAACTTTTGAGTTCTATTTATTATCCCAGTTTTTAAGGCGTCATTTTGAGCAATAAATTGATAATGTTGTAAATATTTATGAAAAAGTATTTTTTTTTTTTGCATAAGAAAGTTTAATAACCCTGTAGTTCGTATCATGACACTTACTCTATCCTTCCGGGGTGAAACATATTTCAATTTTATACCTTTTCCGTGAAGGAATTCCTATTTGCAAAACAACCTCAAAAAACAAGATGCTTGCGAGCCACTTGAGAATATGCCGAAAAATCCTTTGAATTCTTAGTTACGATATCATATAATGCAGTAATGATTTTGCGTACAAATCCTTAGAAGGAAATAAATGGTTCTTTTCGTAAAAAGAGAATATCAATAATTTGACGGATATGCACTTATGTATTTAGTGGCACGTCTTCTTTCAGACAGAGGTCGGTGCATTATTATCAGTTTATGGCTCGATAGAGAAGTAACGGAATTTTCGACAAGTGCGCTGGCTTGGCGCCAAATAAAAAAAATGAAGCCCCAAAACGAAATCTCGTACATGTTTATTGGATATCGTTATTTATCCTGTTGAAACAACTCTGCTAAAAGAAAGAGAAAATAAACACCTGTGGTGAAGCCTTCGCGGGAAACAAGCTTTAGTTTTAGCTACATGTAAAGTAAGGTCAAAATACTCATCTCAGAGTGCTTATTTATTCTTCCGATGTTATAAACAAAAGTTATGAAAAGGTATTTGGAAATTTAAAAACATGTGTCAGGATTTACATTTTTAGTCACAAGAAATGAAATTTTAGGGCTTAAGATTCGTGGCTACATAAATCAAGGACTGGTTTGAAAATCCTTATGTCATCAAAGGGGATCGTTTTGAACTTTTAACAAGACTGAGAGAGTGGAAATAAATATCAGTTGGATGGCTCAATATTTTGAAAATGAAGTAGGTGCAAAATTGGGTTGGATGGGTGCTCTGAAGAGTAAAGTGAGACCTTGATAACCTTATAATCATAGTTGCAAATTTCTGCTCGGGGTTTATACTTTAGTAAATTTGATTTCAGGTGCCACTAAAAAACCTCTGTGTAGAGGAGCTGATACATGTGGTTAAATCTATCAAGCAATACTCAACCTGCGGCCAGCGGAAAAAAAGGTGGCCCACCGAACCTTTTTATGTTGCCCGGCCATGGCCCGTTGCTCTGAGAAATTTATTTATTTAAGAACATTGTATTGTAAATTTTGTGGAAAATTTTTTGTCAAGAAATCAAATATATCAGTTTTGCTTTTTACTGTCGATGTCGTACGGGTACGCGTTGATATTATTTTTGCATTTGGAACGGTTACGGTTAGTGGTAACAGACATCAGTGGAGTAGCGACAATTATATGGGTGGAACTAATTTTTAACTATTTTTCAAATCTTGCAGGCGAAAAATATTCAAAGGAAATATATCATTTCAAGACGATTGGGAGCTTGACTATTTTGTAGTGAAAAACAAACATGGATCAGTAATTGACTTACTTGAATAATCTTTGCAACAGCAACAATATATATGTTTTGTCATTGGTAATATCACAGCAGTAACAAAGACATCCTATGAAGTTTGTTATATTATTGGTAATCATATGAAACCGTTTATACTGATACAGAAATTGTGAAGGAGTGTTTCTTAAATGCTTCTAATTTAGTGTTAGTGACAAAATAAAAAATATCAAAAATTATAGTTAAAAAAAAGCAAAACAGGAGTTATAATATTTTGATCAATTTTCCATATTTTAAATTTCCAATGTTATCTTGGCCATTAAGC
>BMAV01025973.1:33064-53676 GCA_019973955.1 Trichonephila inaurata madagascariensis
GATCCTGAAATGCTAAATATTGTGCATACTATTTCAAAACATTTAGCATTTCAGGATCATCCCTTACAGTTTCACTAACAGGAAATGCTCGTGATAAAGTATCAGCAAGAAACATTTGATTACCTGGTACATAATTTATTTCAAAATCATACTTTAATAATTTTAAAGAAAACAAGCTCAGAGATTTAAACAAAAGTTTTTTTGCATGTCACTGCATTGCAGAAATAAAAAAATGTAACAGACGATAATTTTTATTAAAGAAATTCATCAAAAAGTATTTTGGTGTACTATTACTTTAGTGACACAAATATCCTCCACAGCTAAATCAAAATCAATCATTCTTAAGCAAGCGAAAAACTAATTGGCAGCGGTGCATATAATGAATCTGCACAAATGAAATTTAACACTAGAACCAGTAGCGTAATGGAGAACGTTTGGGTCCCCCTGCAAAGTCAGGTTTTGGGTCCCGAAATTGGTACAATGGGTATGTACAGGGGCAGCAAATTTTAAGGGTGGCATTTGGATTGAATTTGGAAAATATTTTTTTCTGTTACAAAATATTATTGGGTTTAAATTTGGTATTTAAATTAACGTAACTTATTTCCTTATTTTGTACTGTTTATGTTTAATGTTAGTTTTCTTATACATTGAAACTCAAAGGATTCAAGGCTGGAGTATATGTTACACACTGGTGTAGCTAATTCTGAGTGGACCCTGTATCAAAATTCCTTCAGGACCCTTTTTTTTTAGATGAGAGTCCTATTAGAGTGGTGTAGTTAATCATGATAGTAGTTAAGTAGTAGTTAATCATGTGGTGGGGACCCGTATCATTGATACGGCGATAGCTACACTCCTGATGTTACATAAGGAAATTTAATATGTTTCACTAGTAACTTTCCCCCACTTCAGGAGTGAGGTCACAATGGACATTCTCTTCACCCATACGATGTCCGGTGTCATCTATCCAAAATGGGACAGGGTTAATAAGAGTTTTTAGTAGATAGAAGGCCACAGGAGATGTTTTATTTTAGATTTGAGTTCAGTTACTTTAAATTAAAATAAACGCTTGTGATCCCCACCATCAGTAGACTCTTTTTCGAAGAAATTGGCCTGCCGAAATGAACGATTTCTTATCCTACATTTTACTCGTTTGGAAAAACAAGTTCAAATTATTTTGTATTTTTTAAAACTTATATATATATTTATAAATATATATATGCCATATTTTCACAAGAATCATTTAAGGTTTATTGGTGTGTGCCAATGTGAACAATTTATCTTTTTTAATTATAATTTTTTGCTTTGGAGAGAGAGGGGCGGCAAAACTGCTAGAGTCGGCAGTCAGGCTTTGGGCCATCTAGAACCCTGGTCATCCCTGCAATGCGGGGGTGTACATTACGTCACTGACTAGAACGTCCAGGATTTTGATTACCCATAAACGCTCGCCAGAGTCATTTTGACACAGTGATATAAATAATTGTAATAACTAAACAATTTCAGGACTACTGTTCAGAAGGGTTTAGTTTTAAGATTTTTTAATATTATTTTATATAATTAACATATTTCATTTAAACCCTTCATATAATAAAAAACTGACATTGACATTATGTTTCGCGAAGCTTGTTGGACCACTGCTTTGTTGCAAAACATTTCAAGTCGCAAATTAGCCAGGAACTTTACTATTATGCAGGATCCATTCTGTGCATCCCTAGCGATATATATATCAGGATTTATTGTGGAACATTACTAATTATATCTACACTTTATTCAGATTCTTTGCACAAAGTCACTTTCACTCAATCTTATGTTTTAATCGAAATCTAAATAAGAGCAAGACAGCCCACCACCATCCGATTCATTCTCAGAAATCACTTGAAATAAATTAGCAATTTTATCAGGACTCAGACATTTTCTATGAGCCATCATTTCGGGGTGTATGCTCTGCACAAGTTTTGAAAATCAAATGAAATTTTTTTATGAGCAGGTAGCCAAATGCTATGCAATGAAACACTTAAGACACAACAATTTTAGAAAAATAGATTCGTTTCCGCTGTTAAACAATAACATTGGATTCAAGGTAAAATAATGTGCGATAGTACTTCGGGAAGTTCTTTTTTAACTAATAGTAAAGATGAACTACATTTTTTATGATGATAAATTGCCTTGGTGTCAAAATGACACCAGCAAACATTCTAGGTATATATATACATATTTGTAAAATTTCTCCTAATTAACCTAGAACTACAAAACTTTTACTGTGTAATTACAATGGAAAATAATTAAAAGTCATGAGAAAATTGTCAAATTCCCTGTAAAAATACAGAAAGGAGAACAAACTGAACAGGCTCCAGTGTCAAATTAACACCAATGGACATTTTAGTGTTAATCTCAGGATAAAGTAAGATTCCTACAATTTTTAAGTGAGCACTCAATGAATTTCAATATGAACTGATGTTAAAAAGAATGCTTTAAAAGTCTACTTACATAGTATCTACAGGCATTTATTTCTCTTAGAGAACTTTTTCTCATGCAGTTTTAATTTTACTACGAGTTCTGCAAGAAAGGGAAATTTCATCATTTAGCTCTATGCAATCTAAGTAACAAATGAACAAGAATTGACAATATAAAGTGAATGCTTATAACGTTAACTTACGCAGTATTGGCTAGCTTCTATTTTTTGAGAGGTCTGGATTCTTGATGTCGACGCTGGGATCATATTCTTAATGGCTGGAAAATTTTCAACACTGGATGAAGAGACATTAAGTATCGAAAGATTTAAATAATTCGTTCAGGACGGCGAAAATTAATCCAAGTATACGATATTTTTTTCTGTGTTTGCTACATTTTTTAGCATTTACCTTTGCAAAATCCGGTATCAAACATCAACTTTTTTCCGATTCAAATAGTTTTGCAAAGAGCTGTTGTTTCATCAAAGGAATAATCTACCATTTTAATATATATATATATATATATATATATATATATATATATATATACCATTGGAAAAAAAATCTGTTTATTTACAACTATCGTTCTAAATCAGCAGACAGCAAAATGGCGCATTCTATTTTGGCGGAATAAAATTGTTTTCTCCTCTTCAGCAGACTCGTCCCATAAACATGCTGCGTGGGAATGTGCGCAGATGTTCAGGTAGGAAAGTTGCGCTAGAATATGCGCAGATGACCAGGGAGGAAACCAGCTTTTGAAGGGCTAGACGCTACTCTTCGCAGGGAGTAGGAGCGACCATACCCACAGATATGCGAGGACAAGATCGCAATTAGAACTTCGCTTCACTAATCGACATGCCCCACTTTCGTTGTTACTCTTACTGTTGAATTAAACAGCTCACCAGAAAGGAATTTAGAAATATAAATGAATAGAATTGTAAAAATATATTATTTTATATATATAATATTTGCTTTTTAAAAAAGTGGTACTAAATTATTTAAAAAAAATTTGACTTACAAAATGAAATGTTTATTTTCTGAAGCACATAGAGATTTCTTTCAGTAATAAAAGATTTACTTCCCTTTGAGGGTATAATTGCAAAACCAGATTATTAGCTATGAATTATTGTAATGGGCAACAGTTTTCAAAGAAGCTTATATTCTATGTATATTGTGTACAAAGAGATCTCATTTGTCTTTTGAAATATTTAAGCTATGGATGATAATTAATTATTTGATATAACTCTATATGATTTGGATAACTTTTCCTATTCGGAAATTAATTTAATAATAATTTATAATAATTAATGAATTACATTATTTGTTTAAATAAATTAGGTCTTTAGAAAACTAAACAAGGGCTTTTGGATTTGACATGACAAGATGTATGTTTAAGAGTCAATCTGATATAAAGTATATATTCAATAAGCCAAATAAAAATTTAAAAATCACTGAAGACAAAACAGTTGTTGTTAACTCCACTCTTTTTTCAAGCTACACACAGTTTTTTTTTTGGTGTGTGGTATATTGATTTTCATTGCACACTAATTAAAAAAATTTTTATAATAAAAAGAATTGGGTTTTTTTTTCATTTTACATATATATGTAACATGGATTGCATTGTTACTTCTCTTGCTCGGATTTTTCAAAAAACATTTACAGTTTTTTCATGTTGCACGATTTTTTAAAGTTGTGAAATAAACATATCTCCAAATTAACAATATGTTGGATGTATTTTTTTATACAATTTTTTTCCATTGTTCTCTAAGAAATGTATCTACCGTATAAAAAAAAAAGAGTTTGTTGTGTGTATATACGAAACAACCCCTCCCTTCAACTAATATCTGTATTTAAAGCTTGAATCGTAGACGCATAAAAATATTTTGATTATAGAGAAAAAAAAAGCAGAAAAGAAATTTTTTTTTATTCTTACTTCTGCTTCCGAATGACATTCATTACACCTAATCTAACTGGATTAACTACTTTTTCTTTTCCATTTATTAAAGAAATTCATATTATGTCAAACTTAACAGACTCAACATTTGAGATTGAAATTATTCACTTTTCTTTGGACGTGTAGTGTACAGAAGAGGAAATGATAACACAAACTTTCAATCATTCATTTTTTTTCTTTTTTTTTTGAATGTTTAACTTTAGATATTATACTAAAAGAAAAAAAAATTTAAAAAAGTCATAATACCGATTCTAAAAGATTTATTTATTAGGGGTAGTAAAATGTTTTAACTCAGCTTGAAAATATATATGTAAAGAGACAAATAATAAGGAATGTGTTAAACAAAGCACAATTTCTTAAAAAACAATTGCAGTTCATGAATAATATTTTTCTTTATACATTTGTTTTCAATTCCATTCGGAAAAGTAAGTTCATTTTTCTTAAGATACGTGTCGCTGCAAACTGAAGCAAGATAGCATGCAGAAAATACTCATTCACTTTATGATTCAAATTGTTAGAATTTTAAAACAAGTACAATGGCGCGATGACTATTTCTTCAACCTCTTTCTGAGTTCATCATTGTAAGATACAAATTTTGCTTCCCAGAAACGATTTTTTTTTCTTCAAAACTATTGATTACCACAATGACATTAATTTTCTCGTATGTCATTTTATTCTTATATTAATAATTTTCTTTTTACTTTTTAGTTCGATTAACCATAAAGGCGTGTTTTTTAGTTTTTTTTATAAACTATAATTTTGTTTTTCATTTTTAAGTTCGTTCTACAATAAAGCATGTGTTTTTAGTTTTTTAAACTATCATTTGTTCATACACTTTTTCTTTTAAATTTTTGGCCGCGACCGAAAAAGTTTGCCCATCTCCGAGTTAGAAGACATTATTTTTTTTCACATGCACGAGTTTTTTTTTCTTTTTTCTTTTTATTTCCATTTTTAGAAAGACTGGACAGTCTTACTATGATAAAAAAAAATTTGCTAACAAAAAAAAAAAAAAGAAAGAAAGAAAGAGGGAAAAATAAAGACGTTTTTGTTTTTAGGATTACTCTTAATCTTACTCTTAATCTTTTAGTTGCCAAATCTGGAAATGGTGTAATGAATTAGTCACCAAATCTGGAAATTTGTTATTAATGATCCTGATCAGGACATTGGAACAAAATTATAAAATTATTGTAATTTCATAGGTCCTTGATAAGTGTGCAAAATTTCGAATTAATCGGACCTTTTAAAGTAAGTAAAAATCGAATTCAAAGATTCCGTAACATACAAGTGAAACTTATAAAAGCGTGTTCAAAAGTAAATCCTGAAATATTTTTCACTTTATGTACCTTTTTTCTGAAAAACTACTTACTATATAATCCTCAAATTTTCAGTGAATAGACTTTTAACATATTTTAATTGAAGGAATTAGATATATCTAGCAAATTGTTTTAGATATTACTATTTTAAATTAAATTTTAGGGGAAAAAAATTGGACATATTTAAAAAAAATTCATAATTAATTTAATTATTAACACAATGACAAAACCCTTCGTTAAAGTTTTATTGTTCTATCTCCTATTTCTTAGGAATTTCACATCATCCCTAAGGGATAGGATCAATTGACGGGAGATGTTGAAATAACGTCTCTTCAAGGTCATTTCCTAGATGAAAGTAAGTAATTTTATTAAACCCTGAACTCTGGTTCAGAGAAATGATGAAATGAACTAGTCAGGATTTGCATTGGCAAAATGCTGTCAGGGGTGGGGAGACACCTGGGGGGAGGGGATCCAGTCCTTTTACTTCCAAACCATACAGGTAGTACTATCGATCCCCCGAATGTCAACCCCATAGCTTTAAAAAAAACGGCTGACTTGTGTTCATTTCATCATTTCACTAAAACAGTCGGGGGATTTGATCAAATCTCACTTACTTACATAAGGGAAATTGCCTCAAAGAGACGTTATTTTAACATCTTGTGTGAATTTATAACCTCCCTTAGGGATTCGATGAAAGTCCCAATTTCATCATTTTCCTGCGACATATATAACCTACTATAAAATACTTCTCCATGAGAAATAAGTAGTTTCTGAGATAAAGTACACAAACTTATGCAATTAAACATGGGCTCGTATGGACATGCCGGAGCAGTTTTACCGTTATCTCTCCACGTATTCTGATTGAACGGGAAGGCGGCCTTCCTCCTCCCTTTTACCCACCGAAACTATATAAACCGTGGAAAAAACTGGCCGAGTTATAGAACTGCGAATTTCTCGAGGCAATGGCATGTACCAAGCAACCCGCTGGAAAAAGTACCAGGGGTAAAGCCCACAGGAAGCATTTGGCCAACAAGGCTGCTCGTAAGAGCACCCCTGCAACCGGTGTTGTGAAGAAACCTCATCGTTACAGGTCCGGAACGGTAGCTTTGAGAGAAATCCGTCGTTACCAAAAATACACCGAGCTGCTGATCCGTAAACTGCCTTTCTAGAGGTTGGTGAGAGAAATCACTCAGGATTTCAAAACCGATCTTCGATTCCAGAGCTCTGCCGTCATGGCTCTGCAAGAAGCTAGCGAAGCCTGTTGAGACTCGAAAAAGTTTCGATTTCGATTTAATATCTTATATTTTTCTTCAACACACAAGATGAAATGAGGCTATTTAAACTTATACATGAAGTCATATACATGAAATGACTAATTATTTGAGCACACGCTCCATAAACATAAAGTATTACGCAATTATTTTTTTTCTTAACGTAAAACGTAACCTACCTAGAATATTCTATACACATGCTTAACTAAAAAAATCTGTTGCCAGATTCAGAGAGGTTTGAATATTAAATACAAGACAAATATTAAATATTATCCAACAGGAAATGTTGAACATATTACGAGTGGCAACATACACCCATATTTTGGATTGCGAGCAAAGCTAAATGCAATACAAAACAATAACAATAAAATACAAAATTACTATTACGCGTTTTAAGCATAGGACAAATAGATACATAATACCGTGCTAACAATAAAATGAAAAATGTAAGTATGATAAAATTCAAATTTAGAGTCTATAGCATTAGTTAATATTTACAGCAGTATACCTGTTCAAAAGTTGTATGTATGGGAACTATTCGCCGACGACAACGTGTTTGTTTTACTAACCGTGAAACTTCTGGCACAGGATTGGGAGCTGGAGGGCTTGAACCAGGAAACTCTGGAGATTTTAGTCCAGAGTCTTTATCGGGATCTGGAAAATTTTTACCTTATGTTACATCAGATGGAAAGTTCGAAACAAACATTTCATGAGGATAAAGCCTTTCCAAAGGTCTAATAACAAAGCCTTTTGTGTGTGTGCAACTTGTTTCGCTACTCTTTCGATGGCGTCTTTGCCAAGATAAAGTTAGATGACTCGACCCAAAGGCCAATTGAGTCTTTTAGAGTTATCTGATCCAATGAGAACAATTTCCTCAACGGTTATTTCTTTTCTCTTAGATGTTGACTTAGGATTACGCACACAAGTTCTCCTAAATATTCTTTCCGAAAACGTTTTCGTAAATTATTCCTTACATTTTGTAAATAACGCACTCTTTTTATTGATGTTTTGAATCTATTATATCCAAGTCATGTACTTCTGATGCTCTGATGAAATGAGCTGGAGTTATTGCTGTCATTTCATTCGAATCATCCGAAACATGTGTCAGAGATCTTCCATTAAGGACATTTTCACCTTCGCATAACAGTATGAGCATCTCTTCGTAAGTCAGACAAGTTCTTGCAAGCACTTTCGTAGAATCTGCTGGATACTGCGAACCATCCTCTCCCACCAACCACCATACCATGGTGCAAAAGGTGAACTGAAATGCCACTGGATCTTTCCCTTTAATTCAGATAATTGTTCTATTCGTACTGTGCCGATGACAGCAAGTCTTGCTTTTTGTATACCTTCACGTGTTAGCTCTGATGTGATCCATGAGGTTTTCTTCTTGGCATTTTTCGTGGCCGCGGTAGCCGAGTGATATAGGTATTGAATCGTGGCTTGCCTTGTCACGAGTTCGAGCCTAGTACCACTAAAGACCCGCCGTATAGGGCAACGATGCCCGTTAAATCTGTTGAGAGCTGAATCGTCGTCCCGTTGGTGTGGTGTGGTAGTTAGGAGAGGGGGTGCCAGCTCAGGTGTCGTCCACGTCATTTGACCATGGTTCAAAATTACGTGGTCCGTTGCCAAAAGCCCTCGTGTAGTTGAACAGTGCGACGTTAATATTCAATCAATCAATCTTGGCATTGTTCAAGTTATCTTTTGGTAAAATAGGATTTTCTTTGCGTACATCTGGGCAAAGTCTTCACCCACAAATCAAGCATTTCAAACTACTGTAACACATTTTTGCAATACGACCAGGTTTAAGGCCAACAAGGCAGCATCTCCGACGCATAATTTCTGATTTTCGGTCTTCGTAACTCTTGTTTGACATTTTTTGACAATCCTGGCTTGAATGAGGACGGTCACAAAATATACAACTTATTTTCCCTGTATGTGTGTTTACTACTAGCGTAGTAGCCGTAGGTTCATCTAGTTGAACTTGTTCATGGGACTCCATTAGATTCGGACTACTTCTAAATGCATTTTCTGCTAAAACACGATGTTCTTCTATCTACTTCATGACGTAAGAAAGTCATCAAATTTTCAAGAATTTTTTCTTTTTCAAGAGCTAGATCTTCTTGGACCTCGCTGTTGAGTCTATGTCTGTACCAAGCTTTTAAGACTTCTGCTGGGAGACATGATTCCACAACAGGATACAGCATTACTGCATAATTCGATGTTGTCACATTTAATGTTTCTAACGCTCGTAAGTAGGAGCCAAGTTTATCGTATAAATCAGTTAACTTTATGGCTGATTTGTTGTTCACTAAAGCCAAAAGATCTCGAATATAAACTTCAATCAGTAAATCCTTTCTTCCAAATCGAGACTTTAAAAGGTCAGTTACTTTTAATAAGTGCCTTTAGAAGGATAACTTTCAATAATATCACGGGCTTGAGTTTTTGGTCTTAACGAAGAAAGCAGGTATTGAAACTTATCTTCTCTTAAGTTTTTATCTTTATGAACCGGGCAGAATTGACCCCAAAATGCAATCCAAGATTTAGGCATATATAAGATCATATTCTTTTAATCTTAATTTAGGGAGTTTCAAATTATCCGGTGAAATCTCACTTGAAATTTCAGATTTACTTGTTACATATATATTTGTTATAATTCTTCTCGTATATAACCCTTATTTCAATAAATCTATCCCTGTACGATTCCTTTGTATCATATTCTTCAACAGTAAAATTAGTTATTTCTTCAATTTCCTGATCTACTTTAAATAAACGTTCTGCTTTTTCACAAACTTTACTGAACTGAAGGTCAACGTTTCTTTCACTATTCATACTTTAATGAATATCATCAAAAGAATTAGCCGCTACAGTAAACAGACGGCGTAAATTATCTTTTTTAGCTCTTAACCTAGCCTCATTATTAGCTTCAGTTTTTACTTCAGCCTCTTTATCTTTTTTGTCTGAATCTCGAATCATTTTACTTATTTCGAACGTATATCAGATTTATCTCAAACACTCCATATGAGACAGAACTTCTTATAAATAACACAGAAGCAATCACAAATTAAATAAATTCATAAATTAATTACTTTATCTTTAAAAATTAATAATCCAGTGCGTAAATTTGAATACTTCAGGTTGGCTTAAGTACAGTATTCTGTCCTTATCATGGACTCCACTTTGTTGAGACTCGAGAAAGTTTGGATTTCAATATCTGTTATTTTTCTTCGACACACAAGATGAAATGAGGCTGTTTAAACTTATACATGAAGTTATATACTCGAAATGACTAATTATTTGAGCACATACGCTCAGTAAACATAAAATGTTATGCAATTATTTTCTTAACGTAAAACGCGTAACCTACCAAGAAAATTCCATAAACATGCTTAACTAATATCGTTGGGTGGATGACTTGAGTACCCAGCTCTTTCGAGCTACAACCTCATATCAGTAGGTACTAGCGTCTTGATCTCGGGAATACAAACAATAGGGAAGGGACGAGTCTACTAAGCAGAACGTGGAAGGAGAGCGTTAGCTAGGAGAAGTAGGGAATCTGTAAGGATTAGGGAAAATTTTTTATCCCGCCAAAATCGAAGCAGGTAGAAATAGCAAGCTTCGCGCCATTTTGAGGTCGATGAATTAAAACGTTATTTTTAATTATTGTGGTAAACAGACAAAAGATGTGGCGACATCAAGAAGAATCCAGACCTTTTAATAAATAAAAGCTAGCCAATACTGCTATAACAATACAATATAAACATTCACTTTTTAATATCAGTTCCTGTTAATATGTTACTTAGAATGTATAGCTAAATGATGAAATGTACCTTTCTTGCAGGAGTATTAATATGAAAACTGCATGAAAATAAGGGTGTACTTGAAAAGAGATGAATATATATATTGTTATACGAATTTTGTGTATATAGTGTACATAATTTGTATTTGAGTGTTTAATGCATTTATATTACTCTATGTTATGTTTATTGCATGTTAAAATTGTATCATTCACAAGCAATGCCGCCCCTTACGTCATAATGGCGATTCAATGAGAACTTGGCGAAATCTGGGCGGTAGAGTCAAGTTGGCATCATTTTCGTTACAAAAACTACTTCCATAAAAATGCGTGACCATGGTAGCCTAGCGGTCAAGGTATCAGATCGTGGCTGGGGTGTCATGAGTTCGAGACAAGTACCACTTAAGACCCGCCGTGTAGGGGAGCGATGCACGTTAAATCTGTTGAAAGCTCAAACGTCCTCTCGTTGGTGTGGTGTCGTAGTTCGGAGAGGGGAGAGTGCCAGCTCACACACACAAGTGACGTCCTCGTCACTTGACCATGGTTTAAAATTACGAAGTCCGTCACCAAAAGTCATCGTGTAGCTGAACAGTGTGCCGTTAATATTCACTCACCTATAAAAATGCTCACAAAGATTTTCAAAAGCTATTCGTTGATAATCCTTTCGGTCACGGGTGTTCGATTTGTGATACATTATGGTTTTGAGATGATTTGAGAACGCCTGTTGCTGAGCAGAAAAATATTTTACCGAAAATTAATTTAGAAGACATTGAAAAATGTAACAATTGCCGACAAAGTTTAAGTAGGAAAAGTTTATCAAAATATAATAGTTTTGTATACCCAGAAATTCCAGCATATCTTCCTACTTTGGATTTGGTATCAAAAAGACTCAATTCGCCGCAAATACTTTTCATGCAAATTAGGCGATTAAGACATGTACACGGCCAGTTTCGAATATTAGAGCAAATAATCAATGTACAAACGTTGCCAAAAGAGTTACACTTCTATCGCGTGGCTTAAGCTTAAAAATGTGAAATATATAAGTATTTTTTCTCTTTATGAAGTTTTCGGCCCTGAGAAGGGCCTTCTTTTTTCGCGACTTTTAACATGTATGTCCGCTTTAAGCTTTCTTTTTAGATTTCTGGGAGAATAAGAGGACAGCCTGAATGTTCAGCAGTAACCTCCTCGAGCGACGGTAATTCCGGAGAGAAGTTTGTTCAATTCATCGTCATTACGGATAGCGAGCTGAAGATGTCTGGGGATGATACTGATTTTTATTCCAAAACGGCTGCGAGACAGTAGGGAATTCCTACTCTGACTCGCTCAATGCATTTCCTTTTTCGGAAAAGACGATGGATACGTGAAGAAGGATAACAAATATTTAACTATACATAAAATTTGATTTTTAAAAAAGTGGTATTTAATTATATGTTCCATTGACCTAAAAAGGAAATGCTTATTTTCTGAAGCACATAGATTCTTTCAGTAGTAAATCATTCACTTTCTTTAGAGAGTATAAATGTAGAATCAGATTACTAGCTATGAATTATTACAATTAGCAACAGTTTTCAAAGAAATTTATCAATAAGTGTTAGCTGTTAACTAACAGCGCCCTCTAGCTGTTTGAAAAATAAACTTCAGTGTGCACAACAAGAACCTCGAAAGAGGTTGTGTGTGGAAGGTGTTATTTTTGAAATATAACAGTCCACTAGTGAGTGTTTATTGTGTTGAGTAAAAACAATAAGCATTAATAATTAAAGACACAGAAATTCTATGTAAACATGTGTACAAAGAGATCGCATTTGTCCTTTGAAATATTTAAGCTATGGATAAAATTAATTATTTGATATAACTCTATATGTTATCGATAAGTTTTCCTATTGGAAAATTAATCCAAAGTAATTCATGATTAATAATGAATTACATTCTTTTTTAAATAAATTGTCTTTAGAAAAATAAACAAGGGCTTTTGGATTAGAAATGACAAGATGTATGTTTAGGAGTCAATCTGTTATTAAGTATAATTTAAGTAAGCAAAATAAAAATTTAAAAATCAGTGAAGACAAATACTGCCGCCAGGATCGCACAAAACCCGATAACTGAGAAACATTTTCGATACAGCAGGGGTACTCAACCTTTTTTTTTCGCCAGGCCACATGCATTTGAAAACCATTTCTCTCGGCCTGCTTAAAGGGGGGGAGGGGACGCTATAAGATCAAGGACATTTAAAATGCGGATTATTGATCAAAATATTAAAATATAATTATTTTATTTAATTTTAGAATTATAATAAGCATTATCAAGGTTACCTTACACACAAAATAGGTTTTATGCATATTTTACCCATTTATGAGGTAATTGTGATTTCCTTTGATCAATGATTCCAAGCTCACCACGCCCCCACACACTTAAATATATTGTTGTTGCTAAGACTTTTTTAAGAAAGCCAATTTATCTCATTTTGAAAGATATCATCAAGAAAAAGAGCCCTTTAAAAATATATGCTTAGTAGTAGAGTGACGAGCACACACAAAATTATATTTTTAGATATAACATTTTCATGGCAAATCAAACAAGTTGTTGGTGCATGTTTCTTTTTTTCTACGATATTGTCATGATCTCTCCCAATTGTCTTGAAACAACATATATTCTCTAGATATTTTTGCTTGGAGGGCATGAGGGCTAATTAAGAATTAGATTCACCCATAAAATGATCGTTATTTCACTGTTTTATTTGTTATCACTAACCGTTACAATTACAAAAACGAAAAAAGTTATCTAGCAATTCGCACCAGCACGACACATCGATAGCAAAATTCATATTTATGTTTGATGAATTTCAAACTAAATTTTCAATGCATTGTTAAAAAACGTTAGTACGTATAAGAACAATGCATTAAACGTTAGTACGGCTGATCTGTTTACATATGCAAAGAGATCCAAAGGGGAATAACACATAATATAGTCTTAATTTTCTCGTTTCCTTTGCCTCGTAAAAAGTATTTTAATAATGACGTCATATATATAAGAATAAGTATCAAATACACGGGAAATAGAAATGCTACACCCACAAAAATCAAAGAGACGTTATTTGTTTTTCGAAATACCTCTATATGCAACGGATAGAAAGGAAATTCTTTGATATAACTCTATATGATATGGATAACCTTTTCTTTTTGAAAATTGTTAGTCATAATAATTTATAATAAAAAATGAATTACAATTTTTTTTCAAATAAATTATGTCTTTCGAAAAATAAACAATGTCTTTTCAACCTGAAATGACAAGATGTATGTTTAGGAGTTAATCTGTTATAAAGTGTAATTTCAGTGAGCGAAATAAAAATTTAATAATCAATGAAGACTAATACTACCGCCAGGATCGCACTAATCGATAGCAAAGAAACAGTTTAAATACAGGTTTGCTGGTAAGGTCTTTTTCACACACAGTGTATTGAGTGCTTATATTTATAATTTAAAAACTACAGCAATATATATGCATATAATATCCACAAAAATGCAGTCTTCACCATTGGTCTTTTAATAATTATTTTTCACTACCTGTTTTCGGCATTGGAGTTTTGTAATTATAATGTACGAACATATATATTCATATTTTCATCATTTACCATAAGTTTTATCTCCATACATTTAAGATGATTTGAAATTTCTTAAGCCTTTGCAATTCATTTTTAAAGTGTAACGTGCATTTTGTGCAGACTTTAAAAACGGTAATTCCTCACGCAAGGACAAAAAAAAGGTTTCGCCACATGTGGCGCTAAAATCGGGGCAAAAATTCTTATTAATTTTGAAAATAATCATCCAGAAAGCACAATTGTATCAGAAAACCTTCAGAAAATAATTGGAAAGAAAAATATATTTAAAAATTTATTACAATCTAGTATTTTTGTAATTTTTTTCGATGCTAATTCCCTCAATAACTGACAGTTGCTGTAATGCCCAAAACGTTTACAAAAACAGACGGATTGCACATTTTCCAACTTATCTGTACATTTTTTATTTCTTGTACTGTATTATTTTCAGGTTGTCGAGTTTTACCCTTTCCTTTCTTCCTTCATAAAATAATTATATTAGCTTAGAATATTTTTCAAACTGTTCAAAAAGAAAAATCTTCGTAAACAAAAATTCATGTACTGATTTACCTAATAGCTTGTGAATAATATAGTACATTCGATTTTTAATTAGTAAATTTTTTTTCTTTAATCCTATTGAAACTTTTGACGCGATCAGTGTTTTTCCTCTTTGATCTTTTACAGATAATTTTTATTCATTTGAGGTGAGGGTTCACATCTCACCTCAGGTTGGAAATGAACATAAAGGCATAGTTCACATAGAAACACATTTAATTAGATAAAAAAGGTGACGGCACAACACAAATACAGAAGTAGAATTAATGAAAAGGAGGTGGTGGATGCCTTTCACATCAGCTGGCGAAACGTCGATTCTCTCTCTCCACCACGGCGTTGCAGAGTGACGCAAGACAGCAAGCAGGAAAAACAAAATTTCTTTATGAATCTAGGTCATAACTGGGATGACTGACTGATAGTAAATTTATTTTGATTTGGTTCTTTTAGTTGAATTTTTTTTTTCAAAATTTTTATTATTATTTACGATTTTCTGCGGAAGAATATCAATACCTCCAAAGAAACTTTTACCAATTATCTTATTATTATCGAATTACCTCTTAGTTAAAAAATAAATGTAAAAATAATTGTAAGCTTTTTGCCATGCAGTACACCTTTAGCATGATAATCTAATTTCGTCGTTTCATCTAAAAGACTTTTGCAAGATACGGGATTGAGGATTCCTAGTAACCCTTATATGCCCGCAGACCTTTCCTGAGATTCATGAGAATTGTAAGCTTTTGACTTTAAAAAAAAATTCTTCATTCAGATTCATTTTTAAGAAACTGTGTAAATTGAATTTTTAATACCATTATATTTTTCCTAGGAAGCAATGGTTGTTAGCAATGAATTTTAAAGAATGTTCAAAATATTTATTTTTACTATCTACTCACGGTTGTGAAGTAATTATTTTAGAATATTATTTTAGATGCATTTTTTTCTACATAATCAACTTAACTTTACCAGAAATTTTTTACGACATTAATAATTGTCTGAGTTTGTATTTGATTACCAGTTATGTCCCGAACCACCTCAAACCGGTTATATCTGCTCAAAAGTAATGTGACGGATAGTCCTTGACTATGATTTACTCGTTTGATTGGTTTTAAAACATAAGGAGCTCAGTTGTAAGACTTTAGTGTGGTAGCTGATGGTTATAATTTTGCGTTCCATGTAACATTTGTTACTTTTGCTTGTTCAAAGATGGATATTACTCCGAGGAGGAGTTCTAAAATAATCGTTCTTAATGAACATAGTTTTATAACTGCGAGATATATAGTTACGGTAGTTGGTGTGGGCAAACTGAGTGTTTCAAGAATTTTAAGGACATTTTAAGATTCCTGATCATCGTCCCGAAAAAGAAAAGTAAAAGTTGGGCTTAAAAGGAAAATTAGTTCAAGTACTCATAAAATTCTGATAAGAAATGGCAAAATGAATCGAAGTAAGACAAGCACAGACCTTAGGAGTGATTTATTGGATTATTGAGTAAGTGAGTACACCAACTGTATAGCAGAGGGTTCTGGAAGTTAGCCGTAAGGCCTCAAGACCGAGGAAAAAGCAATTTTTAACTCCGTAAATGATGAAAATCTTTTAGCATAGACCAAAAATACCGATTTCGGACAGTTAACGACTAGACGAATGTGATTTTCAGTGATGAAATGCGTTTATTTCTGCAGGGATACAGATCAAGTGTAGTTTGACAAAGCGAGAGCGTTTATATATATACTGTGCCCATAATTATACTGCAAGTGTTCAAAGGGTGCTGGTCAGAAAACTACCCAAAGTATTCCTGTGAAGTTTTGTATCAACACTTTTCCGAACATGCGCAAGTCAAATGTGCAAAAAAAAAACCATTTTAACCCGATAGATGGCACTGTTGCGTATTTCAGTGCTTACCAGGGGCACATACAACTTCCAAAACAGATAGAGTTTAATGACATTCCAAATGCGTAAAAACGATATGAAGCATCCCTTATAGTTTATAAAAATTTCATACAATTCACTTCAGTATTTAAATTTTTACAGAAACATGTAATCCAAAATTAACGTAAATTAAGATGACAAATTAAACAATCCATAAAGTCGCTTTGGAAGACAATTAAACCATTATTTATTCAATGAAATCATCAAATGATGTGCTCAGTATGAGAACCAGCAGATGCAACTACATGCTGGAAACGTAAAACAGCATGGTCCACCCCGCCGCATTTAAAATCTCTGTTGTGACGCATCTCATGTGTCGCATTATGCTGGATTTCTCTCTCTCTCAATTCAGCAACAGAAGCATGTCGTTCTGTATAAACCATATATTTCAGATGTCCCCAAAGATAAAAATTGCAAGGATTAAGGTCCGGTGAACGAGGGGGAGGGAGGGGGTGCAAGCGTTTTCGAAACCTCAGCTTAAGACTCGGTCTGCAGCAAAGGTATCATGTAGCAACTTTTAATAGGTTTAGCAATTTGATGGGGTGCTGCGCCCTGCATAAATAACGTGGTTTCTAAACAATGTCTCTTGTGCAATGCTGGAATCAACATCGCAACATCGCACCGTAGCTAGTCCCTTTAACACTACAGCGTTTGGGACCACTTCAAGTTGGGGTCTCAAAAGATATATGGACCCACAAGGAAATCGCAAGTTATTCCACATAATTTCTACCATTCTGATAGAATATCTTCACTAACAATGCACGTTCCTTCTCATTCAGAGTCATGATTGATAATTACTCAAAATGTGGTCTTGTTTTTATATTGTTCGATGGGCTTAAAATTTGTATATATGCCGTCGATAAGCATTGAAATACAGCACAGCACCACCTATTGGGTAAAATTGGCGATTTTTTTTTTAACATATTTGATTTGCAATGTTCTGATAGGTATAGATACCAAATTGCACAGGAATATTTTCAGTTGTTTTCTCTCCTGCATCCTTTGAACACTTGTAGTTTAATTATGGCCAACCTTTATATATGTTCAGGGATGCCGCTTGCCCTTGGCGATCCCACAAAGATGAAAACAGAAAGAGAGCGCAACGGGAACCACGACGAACTTCTTTTCAGCCATTTATATATAATCAACGACTCGCATTAAATGTGATTCTCTTCAATGCTTACATCGCCCAATTTTCTTTGTTATTTACTGTTATATTTAACAGTTCCCCTGAAATTTGATTTTAACCATCACAACATTCATTATGCCTACGGTGCTATAAACAGGCCATCCCATATCTGGAAAGTAGATGTGGAGCGACTGTGAAATTTTCATGCTGGGGAGTAGAAAGCTTCTGATTGGTCGAGCCAATCGTTCTGAAATTAGGTTGCATGGGTGAGAGTTGTCTCCATGTTTATACAACATTTACACTCGTGACTTTCCAAAACACCCCACCGTCAGTACTTGCCTGTTCGCGGATGATTCCGCCATGCTTTCGCAAGGTACCCAGCTCAAATGCACTCTTAAAAACATGCAACACTTTCTTGATAAGTTACAAGATTGGCTCACACAATGGAGAATTACAATTAATGTTGATAAATCACAAGCAATTATATTTAAAAAATGGGGAGTCATTGACCCCCCTTTCCAACTCGCACTCTTTGATGACAACATCCAGTGGGTCTCGGTAGTTCGACATCTGGGTCTACACATTGATAGCCGCCTAACATACAAAAAGCATATCGACTATCTCTCAGAAAAATTCTGGGGTAGAATTCATTTAGCTATCTCCCTCATCGGGAGAAAATCTCCTCTATCCCTTGAAAATAAAGTTATTTTATACAAGCAAGTCTTGCACCCAGTTATTACCTACGCCTCCCCCGTGTGGGGCGCTGCAGCTGCCACACACATGAAAAAAATACAAGTTATACAAAACAAAATACTACGCCTCATGACTAACGCACCTTGGTACGTTAGAAATGAGGTGATCCACAACGATCTACATATGGAGCCGATATCTAGTTTCATCACTAAGCTAGCTAGGAATGTTTTCAGATCAATCGAAAATCACGAAAATCCAATTATTAGAGCACAAACATTATTTACTTATCCTCATTCTAAATTAAACTACGCATACGCCACAGCAAAATGGCAGATCCCGCTCAAATCACCATAACTAGACAGCTATACTTTTAATTTCACACCTTAACAACATTAAACGCTCTACTGCAATTCAAAACAGGGTCATTTGTTGACCCTCCCCGCTCCTTCATGGCCCCCTTTGGCGATCGATTCCTTCCTGGTTCTTCCTCCATTCGTGTCGCTTCGGTGCCAGCTAGTTTTGGGTCGCTTATGCGTCCCGCTAGTTCCTGGCGACCCGTTCGCTCGGCGTCTCGTTCATTCCCCCCTCCTTCGGAGGGGTTGTTGATTTTTTATTTTTCTCTCATGGCTTACATTTTCTCCTCACACTGGGTAGAAACGCCTTCGGCGTTGGCACCCGAAAATTCTAATTTCCGTTCTGTTCCGCATGGGTGAGAGCTAAGTGTCATTCACTGTTTTGACTTGATTGGAAGCTGGAAACTTGGCAAACTCCTCCGTTCCATATCTGGGACTAGTCTGGGCTTGGTATTGCAGTCATTGTAAGAGATAGGCGTGGTAAATGAAGCAGGAACCGATGGGAAGCGATCAGTCGGACTTGGTTTCGGCGAATGACAGTAGAAGGGTTGCTATTGGATAAGAGAGCTGTTGTTCTAATTCACCTAACCCGACTCGGTAGAAAAAATGTAACTGTTGAGATATTGGCTAGTAAGCGGAAATTATAAGAGTTGAAATTTAAGAGAGAAAAATTTTGAATATTTGACTAAGAATAGTTAGACTTTAACAAAATTAACTTTCTAATAGGGATTCTAGAATTAGGTAAGCTTGTTGTTTAAAATCGTCAGTGGCTTTAAGTGCAGGATGAATTTCGATTAACTTTGGAAATTGCTTTACAAGATTTGAAATGATTTTGAAAAAGTCTATTAAATTTTGAATGTCACTTGCATTATTGTCCTTATCAAGTATTATCTGGGGCTGAATTTGTCTTTCCTTGGTTTCATTGTTTAGCGCTGGGAAATTATTTTTTGAGAAGTGTCATTCGCGCTGGTCGCTGGTTGTCTCCGGGAAATGGAACGCGAAGCGTTCCTCCATCCCATATCGAAGATGTCAGATGTAGCCTGATGTGGTTGGGCCTTGATGGATAGGAGTCACCTGATTGGTTCAGAGGATGTGGCAAGGAGGCGTGGTTACAGGAGCGGTTTCGGTGGTTCATGTATTTGTAAAAAAATTCACTTAGGTTGTTTGAGTGAAAAGAACGCCATTGGCTGATAGGTCTTGGGGAGTAGGCACTCTATTGGTTGCGCTGAAACATTGGAACTTGGTAATGGGGAGGGTCTGGAAAGCTAGCCTGTGTGGGAACTAAGAAATTTAAGGAAGGATAAAAAAATGAAAAGAAAAATTTAGAAAATACTATGGTCACTCGCTACACGGAGAGTGACTAAATTAAATGTTAGAGGGGGTATATGAATCTAGAATTCTCCAAGGTCTTTTAATATCTGGCTCTGGAATGTAGTTACACTGGAGTGCAAAACTTAAGCAACAGGTGGGTTTATTGCCATAACTTCACGAAAAATCATCTGAGAGACATGAAATTCTGAAATGAGGGAGAGTATTATGTACGTAAAGGATGACGAAAGCATCGGCGCTGAAAAAGGAATACAACGCAT
>BMAV01025973.1:65624-79109 GCA_019973955.1 Trichonephila inaurata madagascariensis
CCCCCCCTCCTTGAGTGCACCACTGGATAATATTCATCACTGTTATTTAACTGCTGTGTGGGATCGCTTTGAACTATATAATGAACGGTGAGCATCTGTCATAGGGAACGTCCCGGAACAAAAATGAAAAATGCTTGTTTCACAACCTCAATGACATCTCTCTTCACAGGCGAAGAACTAATCTCAATCTCTTCTTGATTGTGACTTATTTTACTCAACTTGAATTCAGAAATCTCAGCGTCAGATTAAGATTGGCAAGCTTTTGATCCTATTTCTGTTTCCGATTTTCATCGTTCGGTATCAATAGTCGGTGCATCTGGAGTAACTTCCAAATTCAACGGAGACTCGGGTACGGATAAATGTTGTTGAGAAGTCGAAGGAACCGATTCATTTGATTCTGTACTGCCAGATTCAGTCTGACGGAGAACCTGAACTTTAAACCTGATTGGATACAACTGTTTCCGCTTTTCTTTTTGCTGCACCAAGATCCCATTTTTTCCCTCTATCTCTCTTAGTGCCTAAGCCTGACATGATTGATAAATTATGAAAAATGCCCAGTACCACTATTGTTTATTCTCACATCAAATACTTTTAAAATTTATAATATGATATAGAAACATGAAGCGAGACTGCGTCTGCATGCGATACTTTAATTGGTTTTCTAATGATGGGATGTCCCGAGCTATAACCCGTCTCTGACCGGGGACTCCCCGCGATAGTAGCTTAACTACAGACTAAATATGAGCGGAAACGACTAAGTTGAGAAATTTTATATTAAAAGATAACGGAAAACAATATTTTCACGAATTATTTATTCATATTCTTTCATGCGATAAATAGAATATGTTTTTAAAAAGTTGATATATATATATCAATTCTTCGATATCTTACAGCGAAAAACAGATAGAGTTGAGAATTTTCTAATTTATCAAATATAAAAAAACTCAGTGGTTTGTACTTTTGGATTTTCCTTACCTTTCGTTTAATTTATTTCGGCTTTGAGGCCCTATGCACCACGTGGCCGTGGCCCACGCCTCTTTCAATCGAAAGCTGTAATTGTAGATTTTTTCGTACTTAATTGAATCGTACAAAACTATTTGAGGCGAGAATGTTTCAAAAGACGACCTACCTAAAAACGTCTTAAGAATTCACAATTTAGGAAGATAAGCAACATATCTTGTTTATTATTCATGAAACATTGTTTTCTTATAATAATGTAGATTAAATATAAAAATTTTCTTCTCTGTTTATAAAACGGAATAAATTAACCAACTGACATTTAAGGATTAGTATCTGCAGTGCCGGTTTATCCATTGCGCGCACCCAGACAAGCTGGACTTAACCAGATTTTTACTGGTTATAAATTTCTATCCTCCAGGGCCCGAAATCAGCTTTAATTGGCACTGAATATCACACGCGATTTCTCCCATTAAACAGTCCCGAAATGTAATTCCTTTTAATTCAACGCTAATTTACAATGCAAATGAAACAAAATATGTCTGAAGTTTTCATATGCAACTTCCAATTTTTAATTTCTTTTTCGAGAGCAGCTCTTATGATGTATAGATTAATAAAGAAAGAATTATTCCTAATATAAGGGGAAAAAAATGTGAATTTCTGAAATAATATATATATATATAACTTAAACAAAAGTTATTATGCATCATCACATTTAAAGTATAACCTTAGATTAGATTTATATTCCAAAATGAATTTTAGATTACATTCATTTTTCATTTAATTTTATGTGAGAATATTAAACATAACTTCATTGTGTAGTTAAATTATATCAATATTTTATTTTATGTTTCCTCCTTTAAAAATATACAAATCATAATCAAATAAGAAGCATATTTTTTTTCTCATAAGTCTTACCATTTAAAAAGAATGAAACTTCAAACAAAATAATAAAAAAAGTGTGTGTGTACTAATGTACGCACGTAAGAAGTTATACATCTTCGGCGTAACAAGATAAAAATCTTTCTAAAAATTTTATCTTTCGCGTTATCCTACGTTTGTAGAAAAAAACGACACTAATAATAGAAGAAAAGATATTTAATACATTGAAAGTTTTATTATAACGCATTATCTGGTTAAATAAAGTTTATTTAAATATAATAATAAAACTATTTTTACATACTTAAAAAAAATGGACAATATTTAGCATGCAACGCATACATATTGATATTTATTATTGATCAATAATTTCATATTCGTTGCTTCGGAGAACGAATTACAAAGAAATCAATCTTTATCTATCACCATAAGCCATTTTGATTCTTTAATAACTCGTTCTCAGAAGCAACTACAAGGAAATGCTTTAATGAAGAAAATGATTAAAATTTCAAGGACATTATAATACTTTATGGCTATAAATACACAATGAGCTACGAAACTTAACTATTTGGCACAATAGAAATAACTGTTTTATATTTTAAAAAAAATAGTGCATTTAAAAATATTCAATATATATTTATCCCAACAAAAATATTATTTTGAACTGATGTTTAATAACGAAAAACTGTCTTTTTTACATTAATAGTTGTCATTTGTGGAAGATTAATTCATTATTACAATCAGTGTTTCAGTAAATATATATTCTTGATCAGAAATCACTGTTTTTAATAAAAAAAAAAATTTAAACTTTCCATTTATTGAAAACATTACTTTTCAGAATGGAGTTAAAATGATATAAATTTATAATAATTAAAATAATTTATTTGAAAAAATTTTAAATTATTACGTTACGTATACGCAATTGGGATAATGTAACTGGAAGTTTCGATGCAGAAATGCCAAATAACAGGAGTTGTGGCTTAAATTCCTCCTGTGGTCATGGTGTGGTAGTTATACATGTCTTGTTGATATTACGAAATATTCAGCCATAGAAGCATACTAAATCTTTGGTCCTCTTACATAAAAAATAAAACTCGTTTTATTTAAAAATGTGATATTTAAAAAGCACATTTACAGTAGTGTAGAATTTATCATTTTCAACAGGATGTATAAAGGATTTTTGTGTTTATGCAAGTTTTCAGCTTTGAAATTTTAAAAAAACTACAATTTTTTATAAAAAGTTCAAAACAAATCACATTCACATATAGAAGATCTAATTTTTTTTTTTTCATATCAATAAAGTGACTTAATTAATTAAATGTACTAAAACAAATAATGAAATACGAAATGTTCTTAGCACTAAATAAATTTATTTTATATTGTTTTTAATTAAAAATTTCCATTTAAGTGTTTCTAAAGGAAGAAAAAGCTGGTAACATTTTGTTATAAGTAAATATTTTATAGAAGTGTAATTTTTAATTATCAAAACATCTATTTTGTTGGAAACAGTTGAAACATACGGTGTAATATTAATGATAATAAAAGTTATCAATTACACACATTGCATAGTAAAATTTGAAAATTTAAAAGCCACTAGAAATTTAAAAAAAATTAATTTGTAAGAATATTTCCAATTAAAGATAGATTAAAAGAAAAATATTTGTCCATTTTTAACGTGTGGATTATTAAGGTTAATTAATTTCATCAACTTTTTATTATTGTTCTTCTACATTAGATGGCACTATGTGTATAAAACCTAAAATGCAGGGTGTCGGTTTTTTGTAACGGTGTGCGCGCGCATCGTATAAAAATTTACTCTCATTGTATAGCTTCAAAAAGGCTAAAAATAATCTGAGTGATATGTTAATCTACACTTAAAAAAACAAAATTTTTTTAAATCTACATCTAAGGTTTTTAATCAGTTACAAAGGCATAAGTCATTATTAAGATTATAACAAAAGAAATACTACACTCTTATGCTTTGGTTTTAAAAACAAGATGCCTTTTTGAATCATGAGTTGAGGGAAAGCAATTTTGCATATTTCACAAACATGAATAGTTTCATTCCCAAGAATATGAATTTGTGCTTTAAATGATCAGATTCAGAAAACTCATAATAGCACATAGAAAAACCCTTGTTGCACTTTATACTTTTATTCCTGTTGTGAATCCCAGAATGTGTTTTTCAATAATGAATTTGTGAGGAAACATTGTAGCATATTTCACAAACGAGGCTTTTCTTTGGTATAAATAAGCAGACTTCTTTTAAAATGAACATTTTAAGAGAAAGCAATGCAACATATTTCATGCACATGAGACATGCATTTGTAAATGTGTTTTATAAGCCTAGTTTTAGAAAACTTCAGTAGCACTTTTCACAAACATATAGTTGTTTTCTTGGCATGAATATGTAAATGTGCTTTTAAATGACCATTTCAAAAGGATCCCTTGTTGCACATTTCATAAAAATAAGGCTTTTCCTTGGCATGAATACATTAATGTCCCTCTGAAGTACCAGTTTCAGAAAATACCTTGTTTCCCCTATTTATAAGGGTTTTTTTCTTGGTATGAATACGAAAATGTACCTTTAAATCACTCTTACGAGAGAAAGACTTGTTGCATATTTCACAAGCATAAGGCTTTTCCTTGGTATGAACATACAAATGTGCTTTTAAATGACCACTTTGAGAAAAAGACTTGTTGCATATTTCACAAGCATAAGGCTTTTCCTTGGCATGAATACGCAAATGTGCATTTAAATAACCACTTTGAGAAAAAGACTTGTTGCATATTTCACACACATAAGGCTTTTCTTTGGTATGAATACGTAAATGTGCTTTTAAATAACGAGTTTCAGAAAAACCCTTGTTGCATATTTCACATACATGAGGCTTTTCCTTGGTATGAGTATGTAAATGTGCTTTTAAATTATTAGTTTGAGAGCAAGACTTATTGCATATTTCACAAAAATAAGACTTTTCCTTGGTATGAATACATACATGATTTAAATTACTAGCTTGAGAAAAACCCTTGTTGCACATTTCAGAAACATGAGACTTTTCCTTAGTATGAGAGCGTAAATGTCTTTTTAAATGACCAGCTTCAGAAAAACACTTGTTGCATATTTCACAAAAATAAGGCTTTTCCTTGGTATGAGTCCGTAAATGTCTTTTTAAATTACCAGTATCAGAAAAACTCTTGTTGCATATTTCACAAAAATAAGGCCTTTCCTTGGTATGAACCCTAAAATGTCTTGTTAACTTAGAAGCTTCAGAAAAACCTTTATTGCATATTTCGCATATATGAAGTTTTTCATTGATATGAATAAGTGTATGTCTTTTTAATTCATTAATACGAGAAAAACCCTTGTTGCATATTTCACACACATGAGACTTTTCCTTGGTATGAATTCGTATATGTCTTGTTAAATTACTAGCTTCAGAAAAAGCTTTGTTGCATACTTCACATACATGAGTCTTTTCTTTGGTATGAATAAGCAGGTGTCTTTTTAAGATAGAATTGTATGCGAAAGTTTTACTACATATTTCACAAATATAAGGCTTATCCTTGATATGATAAAGCACATGTCCTTTTAATTGACTAATCAGAGAAAACCTCCTGTTGCATATTTCACAAACATGAGGTTTTTCGTTATCACAAACAAGTAAATGATCCCTTGAGTTATCACGTAGAGAGAAAGCCATTTTGGTAATTTCAAATGTGCTGGTTATTTTCAATGAAGTGACAACATTAATCTCTTTTAAAAATCAATAAATGAGGAAAATGGGTCTTGCACTCTTGTTAAGCATATCAGTTTTTATTAACATCTTTCTGAAAAAGAAAAAAGTTAATTCTTCAGTATAATGTTAAACACATCAGTGGAATTTTTATGTTATAAATTATAATTTATGTAGGGAAAAAAAATTTGGACAAATATTATAGCTTAAAAAAATCAGTTAAGAAAGTTTATTCTGATATCTGAAGAAATTAGCTAGCTTTTAGATAGCATTATTGTTAAATAAATCAAAATCTAAAATATATATTGAATATTAGTTACAAAAAAATATATTACACATATGCAATATGATAGGAAACTACAGAAACATCATGACAGAATATGAATACCTAGTCTTTGAAAATTCAAAAAGGGTATGGACCACATCACAATACAAAAATAATAAGTATACATTAAACTGAAAAAAAAAACCTGTTACATGTTAGATTATACGCTGGAATTATTGTCAAGATTCAGAGTAACAAAAAAGCTATTGGCAACAGACAACAAAATTTTAAACAATATATTAATTCACCATAAATCAAGACTTTTGAAATTACAACAAAAAATTTTAATAAAGGTATTTATAGGCTTTATTCTTAAGGTTAATAAGACAAAATAAGACAAAAATTTTGCTATGATTATTTGATCACTTTTATTATAAAGAGGATAATTTACACAAGAATTGGATTATTCTATAAAAATGGTAACTTCAAAGAGAAAGAAATGTATTAATATTTCATAAACGAATAAACTTAATAATTTCATTCAAGAAATACAGAGGCCATGGTAGCTGAACAGTTTTTGCTGAAATTTTGTGAAAGGCATTGTTTCTTACATCCCCTGGCCTGAAGTCCAGTAGCAACGAAAATCTTATTATGTAGAAGAGATGCATCATAATTCTATCCAAGTTAGAAGATTTTAAGTTCAGAGAGTTTGACGAGAGCTCAGGTGTCGTCCTCCTCGTTACTTACCTATAGTTCAAAAATGCAAGGTCAATTAGGAACAGCCTTGTCTTGCTTCAAAGTTAGCTGTACATAAGTAATACATCAATCTAAGGAATAAAATAGTTACTTCATCATACTAGTCTTATTTTGGGATACATTGGTAATTTTAAATAGGAAGAAAATTTTCAGTAATTTTTTTCAAATTCCACAAAAACATGCTTTTTTCTTGATAATGACAGCAACAAATGGTGATGGACCTCGTAAGTATAATTAAGCTCAAATGATAAATGCAATTCCCCGTAAGAACATTGAAGATTAGTTTCATTCAATAAGCAAAATCCCATATTACTGGAATCGGAACTCAATGTGTACAAATATTTTGCCAAGAAGTTTACAAGCAATTATCCCCAGTATTCAAAATTTTGAAAGCTACAGATTTTTTCAAAGAAGCCAAATCCTAAAATTTGATCTAACATGCATGAAATTGGAGAAAATAGGATAAAGCAGTATGCAGTGATAAATATAATACTTTTTGCAGTAAAGATTTCTAAAGATGTACAGAAATTTATTATTACTTGCAAAGTGAAGAGATTATCTGAATTCAGTAAAATAATTCATTGATATTTATCTATTGAAATATAAAAGGACATAATGTCAAGATTCATCCTTGAATTATTGTTATACTAGAATCAATATGCAAAGAGCTTCTAAAGATGGATTTCATTACTTTAAAACATGGTTAAAGAAGAAAATGACACCTGAGCAGCTTGAATCCAGTGTGACCAAATACATACAATACAAATACAAACATGAATCAAAAGAATTCCCACAGTTCATCTAATGATCATATATGAACCTTAACCTTCTGGTTGTATATATATATTTTACAATCAAGTAATTCATCAATCATTGTTGAAGTAAATCCTATCAGTAAATTCTCTATCAATCAGTCAAAATTTGACAAAGGGCAATTCAGAAATCTTTTGAAGAATTGAAGCCCAGGGGCTGAATGGTGGCATATTGCACTTCCATGGCACAGGTCTGGGGTTCACACCCTGGGCTGGGCAAGGTTGACTCAGCCTTTCATCTCCTCAGAGTGTCGATAAATGAGTACCAAGCTTTTATGGGAACTAAATACTAGGGGTTTCACATCAGACTGGAACATCTGCTCATGCACCTCAGTGCCCAAGATCATGAAAACTGAGATGGACACAGTAGGCCTTTGCCCTTTATTGGCTGTTGCACCATTGAGTTGTGTTGAGTTTAATTTTTGAAGGATTAGAAAGAAATTTACTGATATATGTGCTTGAATAAAATGTTTCGAGCTTTCTGGTCATATCACACTCTCTAAAACAAAATACCATTTGAAAAATTCTGTTTCAATGGGCTTTTTAGTTGTAATTTTAAAAAAATTCTATATTATAAGAAATTAAATAATAGTTAAGAATGATAAAGAGAAAGCCGTAAAAATAATTCAAGCACAATTTCACACATGGGTATTTTTTTTAAAAGAAACGCTAACTGATGAATAAGCTGATTGCTAATAGCGTCTTACTACAGAAAATTTCAGTTCTGTATATTTTGCTGATGAGCTGTGAAAAAAGCATTGTTCTTGAAAAAGAGAATAACCCCTCATTCTTATTACTTAAATTACTTTCTTACTGCTTAACTTTTTCGAGTGGAGTTAACAACAGATTATAAAAAAGTCTCATCACTAAGCGAATCATCATACGAGCCTCGCCATATATATTCCGTGAGGTAATGGTCGAACATACCTTCTGCGTGGCTGGTACGATTTTGAAGAAAGCTCTTTCGTTTGTATAATCTCATTCGCTCATCACATTTAGGACAATCATAAGTCGAAGCAATCAATCCTTCAGAACAGATATCAATAAGACCCGACCGCCAACCTCTCGCTAAGTATGGCGCCAAAAAGGGCACTTATCATTCTGGTGTGGTAACTTGAGATTTGTGCACAATTTCTTTCACTGTTTCAGTAGTTAATTATGCATATAAGTTAACTAAGCTAATTAATTATCTTATTATTAAATTAACCAATTAATTATACTCAATTTATTAATTACCTAATTAATTGATTAATATTAATTCTTTTTATAAACACAGAATTCACTTGAATTCTGTGTTTATAAAGTTAAGAATTACTACATTTTTGGAGTTAGTCAGGGAACGTGACTGGACCAACTTTACATATGGAACTGATTAAATTTTGGTGAAATTGTCGAATCGGCCGCTTCTCCGCCAAATTTAGAAAAATCGCGTATTTGGCACGTTTTTGTCAAAAACGACTTCACTGGAGAACAAATTCAGAAGGGTTACCAGATTTAGCGCATTTATCGGCGAGAAAACACGGCGCGAGAAGCGGCCGATTCGACAAATCAACCTAAATTTTTAAGAAAGCTTAGTTTTATAACTTAAAAATAGTCTTAGCTTTATAACTTAGACATATTATATAATTTAATATTTTAAACATATTAATTTATTTATAATTAACTTTATGTATGCACTTTACTTAAGTGTCCATTGTTTTTTGTGGTAATGATTATCATAACATTCTGAATGAACCACAAAAAACAAAAATATTAAACCTTTTTAAAGAGTTGTAAAATTTCTGTCATTCTTGCACCTTTTTTCATTTACTATTTTACTTTTATTTCTTAGATAAATCAAATACAAGAAAACTATATATTTTATATAATAATATAACTAAAGCATGTGGATTATTAAAAATTACTTAATTAATTAGTCATAAATAAAGTATGATTATTACAAAGTGTAATAAATTAGTTACTGAAATGATTACAGTAATTCAATTTTTTTTAAACATATTGCTATCTATTTCACTATATGATCTCTTCTGACTCAGAAATTTGGGTCTTAGGGCATAATTTCCGATTCTAAGACTTATGTTTACATTTTCAGGTCATCCTTATGAGTTAAACGTTAGGCCTAACGTGGCGGAAATGTAAACACTGTATTTGTCGAGATATCGACTTTTAGCCAAAAAAATCCAAGATGGCGGCCGCCGGGCATATACGATACCTGTTCCAATCCTTCATACACCATTCAATAAATTCAATCTTACCTTTCGCATTCAACAAAGTAAAAAAATCTAAGGTATATTCACTCACACACGCAGCCATATTTCCAGTCCAGAGCCCAACAACAAAATGAAATTTGAAATGCCCGCCGACAAAATATGAAAATTCCAAAAATAGTTAGGTTTACCATATTTAGTGTATCGAAGTAGGGTTACCAAAACTCTCCTAGGACAGAACCTTTTATATTTCAGAGGAACATAAAACATGTCAAAAACAGATTTAAAAAAAAAACGTATTTAAGAAGTACTAAAACATAAAAAAATAAAAATTATATATTGAATTATAAACAGATTACGGGAGAGAAAGATCGCTACTAATATTATTCTTATTAATTTCATACTATCTGAAACAGAAAACGAAAAATACAATACTAACGTTAATAGTAGTAATAAGAACTGAAATACCCTTAACAAAAAGAAGTTTAGGTTTGTAAAAATGATAATCTTCACCTTATAAATATATTCTGCGAATAATTACTGAAAAAGTAAGTTGTGTAATTTGTAAGCAAAATCACACATGTAAACATCCCGCGATGATACTATCCAAATGCTGCCAAAGCTACAAAACAAAATTTTAGTTGTTAAAAGAATAATTATTAAGAAAATGATTTATTCGAAAAATAATCCTAATTAAGTATCAAAGAATAGAAAAATTGGATAAATATTCCAACCGATAAACATAGTTATAGTAAAAATATGTAATAATCTTGAAAAATTGCGTGTAAAGTATAAATCTTCCATTTAATGAGAAACGTGACATCATATGACGTCATAACACCAGAAAATCACTTAAAAATTAAATTTTAAAACATTTAGAGAGAATTACGAAATAATAAGTACATAAGAACCCTTTCGGATTCAAATGCAACGTTATGTCAAAATTTCAGAGGAAATGGTCCAGTAGTTTCGGAGATTAGCGGCTTTGAACAAACACACATTACATTTTTATTTATAAAAGATATTGTAGTCTATTTCTTGATTATTTTTTATTAAAGTTAATTTTAGTGATTATAAAGATTATATTAATTTCTATATAGATTATATTAATAAGATTAATGGAAAGCATTTTTTCTGTGGGAGTTGTACTGTGGGGGAGTAAGAAAATTTTTCTTAGATTAAAAATTATGTAAATCCATTCCATATTTTGTGACGCTGACGTCTCTGGGAAATGGAACGCGAAGCGTTCCTCCATCCCATATCGGAAGTGTAGATGTGGCCTGATGTGGAAGGGCCTGGCTGGGAGAGAGTATCCTGATTGGTTGTGGGATCGTGGCAAGGAGGCGTGTCTAAATGAAACAGTGAGAGTTGTAACTTGGGTTTCGGCGGGAGAGAAAAGAGAAATTTAATAAGACGGGGTTATGATCAGAAGAAAGTTCTGCTAACGAATTTATGGTGTAGGGGAAGTGAAAATTATTTATGATAGCGAAGTCGATGGTGTTAGCAGATCTGAACCCGAACCTGGTTGGGATATCAGGGAAAGCAATATTGAGGTCGAGAATGTCAGCAAAATTTTTAAGTTGGCATCCTCTGATTGAATTATTGGGACAATTCCACATATTGTGTGGGGCGTTAAAATCACCAAAAATCACACAATAGCTGTTGGTCTGTAAAAGGTTTTCTAAGTCGAGAGTAAAAAGTCTTTCGTCGGAGGTAGGAGGGACGTAGACAGAAATTATGGAGATAGGGTTTAAATTATGAGGGGTAATGACTACCACTGTGGCATCGGTGTGTTGAAGGGGAGAGATGGGAATATTATAATGAATGATATTACGTTTTACGAGAATGAGAGTTCCACCTCTTGCTCGTCCGTCTCCAGCGTAATAATTTCGATAGCAGATGTAATTAGGTATATTTAAATTGTGTGAGGGTCTCAGATGTGTTTCCTGAAGTAAAATTAGATCGGGAGAGTACTTCTCTACAAAAATTTTAAACTCAATTTTATTTAATATGCCGTTTGCGTTCCAAGAGCAAAGTTTCATGCCAATCGATGTTCGACTAGTCATCACAATCTTTGTTGAGGATAGCCTCTAATAGGGCGTACAGTAGGTCATCTCTGTTTTTTTAAATTTTTCTTAGGAAAGGGGGGATTGAAATTAAGAGCAGCAATTTGCTGCGAAGTACCGCCAGAGTTTGCATCGTTTGTTGAAGGGTTTGGACTATTGCGTATTGAGGGGTGTTTTCGGGAATATTATTAATAGGTGCAGCTGGAGGGATTTTTATTCTCCGATTGGCTTGAGATTGCTGAGGAGTCGCAGGAACTTCACTCCGTGTCGCCATCTGGTGTGTGTTTTTGTGACTATTGTCTGTTTGTGATTTGGTAGCTAGAGCGTAGGAGACGTTTGGCCTTACAATGCTTTCGACTACCGTGGTGTAGTTGTTATTTACGGTTTTGCCTTTACGAGGCTTTGGGAAGAGGGGGCATTTCGAGTAGTTCGCCATGTGGCCGTAATCTTGGCAATTTATACAGTATCGACGCGTTGTATGGGGCAGTCCTTGGTCTGATGGGGTTGACTACATTTAATACAGCGGGGTGCCACATGGCAGTTCTCCGCTGTATGGTTAAATCGATTACAAGAGTAACATTGTGTTACTCCTTTTCCTTCATATCCTTCAACTCTAATTGTGAAGTAGCTTAGTGATTTTAAATCAAAGATTTTAGCATTGTTAATATTACGGGGGAGGGTGACCATAAAAACGGGTAATTTTTGTTTAGTTATTCTGCCTGTTAATTGTGTTACTTTTGAGTCGGGGAAGCCTTGTTCTAGAAGATCATTTTGAATGTCTTCAGTGTTGCTATCACGGGGGAGGCTTTTTATGACAACCTCGATAGGTCTGTTTTCTTTAGGGGTAATAACGTGAAATTGAAAATTTTTATGTTCGACGAAGTGTATTAGTTTTCTATATTGCTCGGAGTTGTCGATGTATAGTTTAATGTACTCGCCTGATAGTTTACTGCGGAGGTGTGGGAAAGAGGAATTAATTGTTTTCATTGTGTTTCTGATCGTGTCGGTGCAGTATAACATTATTGGTGGGGGGGAGGAATTTTTTGATTTGGTTAGTGTTGGTTGGGGTATTATCATTTTGGGTGGTGGCTTGCGAGGTTGAAGTTCCTGTGATGTCCTTTTCCTTTAATTTATCAAAAGTATTTCCGGTTTCCAGAGAAAAAGAATTATTGGTAATTAGGTTCGGTTTTTTGATAGTTTGTCTCCTGGTAGGAGATATGAAACCGTCATCGCTTTCTTTACGTTTATTTGAATTAGGTTTAGGAAGAGCCGGGTAATCCTTAAGGGATTTAGAAGGGGAAGAAGGGGGAGTTCCGTGGACAGTGCAGCCTGACGTTGTACAAGTAGGTAAGGTGCCATACTCACATTCGGCTCTCTTTAGTTCCTCCTGGTAGTACTTTAACCTTTGGAAGAGTTCCGTGACTTCCGGGTCGTCTGCAGTCATGAAGGGAGCCAGTGATTTAGAGATTGTTGGGCGCCAGTGGACAGTAGTGTGAACTTCTTGATGTCGTTTTGCACTTGAATCAATTGTTCGCAGGGAGTAAAGAGGTCCGGTGTAGAGGATCTTGAGGTCAGCAGAGGTATGTTTGTACATTACCTGGTCATATCGTGGTCAATTTCCATTTCCGAGTCGTCGTCGTCAGTTTAGCAGTAAATATCGTTGAAAAGCTGTAAAAACAGCGGCAGGTTAGAGAAAGGTTGTCGCCCTATCCTTTCAGCTCTTAAAAGAGCTATAGGAACGACTAAAGTAGGTAAGTTCTGTTGGACTTTGTTCCTTTCGTCATGCAGATTTATCTGTGTTAACTG